>BQNB010044772.1:28502-44682 GCA_026074375.1 Tanacetum coccineum | reverse complement strand
GGACTATAAATGATAAATGTAATTCCAGATAAGTCACCATGTTTTAGGGCTAACAAAGACATACTCAATTTCAAACCTTGACAGATTTAGAGGTAAAATATTTAAGTTATCAAAATCAAATCATTCCAAAGAATTTAATTCAATCACTCTAGACGTACCATATATATGTGGTATTCTATGAGTAATTTAATTGTGAGACATTACCACATTCTTTTAAATAACTTAATACTCTTTAGGTTATATACTCATTAGTTGTGTCAAACCAAATTGAATATATAGTATTTAGAAACCTATTGCATGCATTAATATATACAATTTTAACTAGTTCAAAAGCTCTATGTATATATCTTTACAAAAGATATAACATGTTAACTATACATTATTTTACCTTTGAACAGTTCAAGGACTTTGTTCATGTCATGACCATAAGACATAACTTACTTTATGTTATGAGTCTTTCAACAATTAAAGGGCTTCATGTTTAATAATTTACAATAAACATAAACATATTTAACTAAAGTAATTCTGAACGCCGACTCTTGGCTTCAATAGTAATTTCAAGTTAAATAAGATTACTCTATTATTTGGGACATTCCAAGAACACATAAACATTTTACTTGAAGTAGTCTTTAAATCGAGATTACTTCATTATTTGGGACATTCCAAAAACACATAAGCATTTTACTTGAAGTAGTCTTTAATTCATATCTTGATATATGTTCTAAATAGGGTAATAAGTCCTAGTAGAATATTAGTTTTTTACATTACGGTCAAGAGAAATATTTAATCATATTGTTATTATCATGTGTTGTACCTTGCACACAATAAAGATTTCTCCCACTTGTGCATGGCACAACATCATACATGTAGTCAAACAATACGACATTCGTTTGTTTATATGGACAATATGATAGTGTCACAGATATTAGCGTTACAAGTAGATACAGAACCACTTTGTTTAATAAGAAATAGTGCACGACTATCCTTAAAACCATGAGTATCTATACTTGGAAAATTATATATTATCTTAAGACAAGCGAGAAATAATATAGGTTAATACCAAGATAATAAACCTTGTAGCTCCCACTGAATTTAAACAACATTACACTAATTTCTTGTTCATAAATAAGGCACGATGCTCCCTCTAGATTTGACAACATTGCAAGTGTTCCATAACCAGTGAAAACAAATAGTGATCTATTTATTTCCCTATTCCTTTTGAAACTCTAATTTGTAACGTCGTACTTAGATTTCAAAATTTCTACTATGTAGATGAGGGACTATCCATCAATGCTATTTATTAACTTGAAAATTGAGCATGCAATTTCCTCTTTAATTTTGATTAAGGCAAATAACTAGATAAATCATGCTAGTTTGCCTTTACCACTTTTGCGGTAATATTGGTATTTCCTAATCAAGAACTCATAAAGTATCTTACATTAAGATGTCATCATTTGATAGCTCCAAGAACATATTCTCTAGTTATCCATATATCTTATATGTTTCAAAGTATTCACCACCGAATAAGGGTGATGAAATTATATGAAAATATAAGTCATACAATCTACTTAACATTTAAGTTTGCAATGAGTTTGATTAAAATTAGGATAATTCCTACCTTCCTTAATTACTTTCCCTAGCAAGGAAAAAATGATAGGAATGAGTCTCCTTGTTCCTTACAAGGAAAGGAGTCTGATAACATTAAATATTTGATACTTTTTAGGTCAGTTTCCCCTAAAAATACTTGCAGTTGTCTTATAAATACTTGAATTCGATATTTATGGTTATTTCATTATTTTAAGGTAAAATTCAAGTATGATGCAAAAAACACAGAAAAGGACATAAAAATAAAGAAAACATGGATTCTTACAAGACTTTACGGCGTAACCCCTACGATAGTGTTACGCCGTAACATATTTAAGGCTAGACACGTCACCTAGCAAGATTACTGCGTAAACACACTCAAGGTTTATGCTGTAACATTATTATTATGGAAGGCTAAGACATCTGAGTCAGCATTACGGCATAACATAGACACTTGATTAAGCCATAACATATTTTATGCGGCGTAACACTCTAAAAGGTTACATCGTAACATATTCGAAATCTATAAATAGAAGCCTCATTCAGCCACTTTCTCATCAACCATTCTACAGCAGATCCAAGGGGTGATCAAGGCCTCCATAGCTCAAAGAATTCCACTAGAGGTCCAAGGGAGATCACACTTAACTTACTTTTATATTTAATTTTTCATAAACCGCTTATGTAAGAATTATGAGTTTTCCATCCATGATTACCTTTATTAATTCTTGTTGTGTTGTTTCTATGAGCGGCTAAGCACTTCAAGTGTTGGCCAAGTCATGAATCTAATATCGTTATAATGTTTGTTTCCTGTTAGATCATGGTTTCGTTGGATATCCTTTTGACTATCGTGTACCCTTAGGTTTTGGTAGTATTGCGGGTGGTTTAGATCCTGTTAATTCTGTTATTAAATTACCAATTGAACATGGGCTTAGCAGTGGTACCAGGGTAGGCTTAAAACCCTATCCCTAGTGTAGGAACTAACACTGTTACCGCCTCTATCACTTAATATACTTCAAAAGCACAGGAACTCTTTCAGACATGGCTAATAATCTATAAAGGTTGTTAGACTAGTTCTTGGGATAGTTGGGATTAATTACTATGACTTGGTTGCCCTACCTTCATGACTTTCGGGGGATTCGAGATCGCAGGAATTATAAGACAAACTAAAGATATCTATTCAGGTCTGTCGACTTCAGAAACCACTAATGGAACCATGATGTAACATTGCACAGGAAAACGTAGTTATAACGGTAGTAATGAATTAGATAGGCAAGCATGCTTCTCTCCCTGATTACTTCTATCTCTTTTACTTTTCGCATATTTACTTTCCTGTTATTTTCAAAATCAATCTCAAACCATTTTCAAAACGTGACACTTCAAATTAAAACTAATTGACACTTAGCTCTTAGGACGGCCTCAGACTTACCATCTCTACACTACCCACGATCGGGTTCTCTGCCCGTTAGTGCGTTTGTCAAGTGGATCGAGTTTTATAAATTTAAAACTTGAACAAAATATATTTTAAAATAAAATACGCATCAAGTTTTTGGCGTTGCTGCTGGGGAGCTAAAAATTAGTATTAATTTGATTTCTTGTAATTATTTCTATTTCTCTCTCTAACTTCTATATTCTACAGGAACTATGGCGGGAGTACACATCAATACTCTCACCACGGAACAATATTTAGCATTGTTACGAGAAAACCAAGCGTCGGGCGTGGTTAAACCGGAAATCATAGGTAATGTCAATTTTGAGATCAAGAGTCAATTCATGCAAGAATTGAGGGAAGAAACCTTCTCCGGGAATAAGAATGAGGATGCCCACGATCATGTTGATCGAGTCCTCAACATTGTAAGTTTGTTCAATATTCTCGGAGTATCACAAGACGCAGTACTGCTACGTGTGTTCCCATTTACTCTTACTGGAACCGCTAAAAGATGGGTGGATAGACTCACTCTAGGAGCTGTCAACACTTGGGACCTCCACGTAAAAGGACTTTATCCAAAGGTATTGTTGATGACATCAAATAACGTCTTTTTTATAGCATCATTTATCCCACGATATTAACCCATTTTGTATAGTTATTGCAAAGAATTGTTACTTAATCCATTTTATATTTGACATCAAAGAATTGTTACTTAATCCACGATATTAACCCACGATATTAACCCATTTTATATTTGAGAATTGCAGTAATTATGGAGTAATTGGTGAAACATAACAAAAGGCGCGCATTCTGGAGCTTAAATGAAGATATTTTGAAGATTACTATTCTGAAGACCAATACATCGTATCCATCAAGAAGATATGGCGTATACATGCGTGCACTCACCAAAGACCACATAAGATTAAAGAGCAATACACTGTATCCAGAGGACTCAATACGCCGTATTTAAGATATGGAATCAATATAATATTCTGGAAGATATCAAACGTGGTCCCTTTCTTGAATCCCCAATAGTCGTATTAAACCCATTAGATACAGTATTGAACCGACTTCCAGACTTATAAATAGAAACCTCAAAAAATGAGTTTTAAGTGTGCTAAATCATATTCTTGATATTCTTAACCACAAAAGTCAATTTTTCAGAGAGGGAAAAGAGCAGAAGGGGTCGAGCAAAAGTATTTCAATTCCATAGGAGATATTCGTGTAATTCCATATACTTTTGTAATGTTCAGTTTTTGTAATCATTGTTAACTCAGTTTAGTTTACCTTGGTAAATTATTACTTCTTGTTTTTATTATGACGGTTTGAAGGCTAATACACTTTGGGTTATAGCCATTATTATGAAGATCTGAATATGTGGTAGTTGTTGTTATTGGACTTCTTTATTTATCGTTTTATGCTTGTTTTGTTTATCAATTTATACCTTGTTTAGTGCTTTTGTATGCGACCTATCATACAACTGGATCTGTAAGTGGAACAAGCGGATCTAGAGGTCCGGGATAGCTCTCATATAGTAATTTTATACACCTAGGCAATGCTGATAGTTACAAAATTATTTTCCTTCCGATGTCTGTGTTTAGGATAGCTTCGGGCTTAAATCTAGTTAATTGGATATTGCCATAGTTTATTGAATCGTGTTGGACTAGCAGGTGACTAGATATATTCAAAAAAATAACGTTCTGATTCCTTTGGGTAAGGTTGGCCAAGTGGACTATGTGATAGTTAACATTAGCGGTAAGTGGGGTAAAGTCTCTATGAGCTAGGGTTTAACAAGATCACCATTGCTTTAATCCCTAAGATAGATTATAATCAGCAAATAAGGATGCTTTATGCGGATGCTTTAATTGTGACAGAATTAACGTGTCTAGGTCTTAGGATGATGTAACGCCTAAGTCTTAAGAATGATGTGCCACCTCAAGAGAAGAAATCATTGCACTAAATAAACAAACCAACGTTCTAATCGGATTAATAATGGTTAATACAGTTTTCTTATATAAGGTTCGACCACTCTTTTATCTTTTGTTAATTAGCTTACGTGGGTAACAATTTCTTGAATTGATTGTAGTCACCAACCAAACCGTGCCAGTCTCTCAGGCTGAAAACCTCCCTTTACCATTAGAATTAGGATTTAGACTGACATAGGTTTAACATAGGATTAGAATAGAATTAACATAGATTAGATAACCAAGATATTAATTAAATTGATAGATTTAACCTCGCTCTTAGTGATCGACACCCTAGTTACCACGAAACTACTACTGATTGGGTACACTGCCCGTTAAAGTGCTATTTTTGGTTGAGTCAACAGAATATAAATTTAAAACTTGAATCACATAAAAAACAACCCTACACTACAACACATCAAGTTTTTGGCGCCGTTGCCGGGGAGTGAAAATTAATCTAGTTTTTTATTTAGATATTTTGGTTTTTAACATTAGATTAGATCTAACCCTTAGGATTAGTGTAATTTAGATTAGTTTATATTTTTATATATTCTGTATACTTTGTATATTTGTCTTTAATTGTTTGCTTGTATATTTGTGTGTTTAATTGTTTGCGTATTTAATTATTTTTCTTGAATACACTGTTCTGGTCGATAGTTGAATACGGCGTATCAAATCCCTCTAAATACAGCGTATCCAGTTCTCTGTCCAATACAGCGTATTCATCTCAACAGATTAAAACGACGTATCCACTTCCATTGGATACGGCGAATCGATCGTCTGGGACAGAAACTAAGATAATTGATTTTCGTGCAATTTTTTTTACCTTTCTTCAGAGCAAATCCTGCTGATATTTTTACCCTCGTTACAGGAAGAACTTATCAGAGCTAGTTGATTGAAGAAGGAACCACAAAAAGTCATGGCTGAACTAATTATCAATAAAAGCATGGAAAAAGCTCATTCTGAATCATATCTTTCCATCACCAGTAACGATATAAAAATTAATCTCAACAAAGAATTTTTGGAGGAATTACAAAAGAATACATACCACGGATGGATTGACGAAGACGTTATTAAACACATCGCTAAGGTACTCAAAATTATTGATTTAATTCGCGTTCCTGGTACGGATTCCCATCAACTATGAATGAAGATCTTTCCTCTACACTTACTGATGAAGAAAGGCAATGGTGGATAGATGAGGGAGAAGGAAAAATCACGGTATGGGAAGAACTTGTTGAGAAATTTTTCTGTAAATTTTATCCGGATTCATACGATGGAGAAGATGAAATGTTAGATGAAGGAGACAACTGGGGAATTGATCTGCTTGAATTTTTATCACGAGTGAATTCATCATTTGATAAGCATATGAAAATTAAAGAACTAAAAAGGTATTATTCCATGCTTGGATGAATGGGAATTTGAATAAAGAGACAAATTGATAATAGCATCTTGAGTAGTAACAATACTACTTCTGACTCATTCTTCATACCTAATCTAAAAACACATGAAAAGAGCGACACCGAAAAGGAAGAAGAACAAAGTCAGACAAAGCACAAATATAGCAATACATCCAGTACCACTGATGAGCAACCTAACAAAAGAAGGTGCAAAGCAGAAAATTTTGAAGCTATTCAGTACTCACTTGGACCCAACGAAGAATATATTGCTATTAGAAGTTATGAATATGATATTTGGGAAAGAAACGAAGATAATTTGTCCATAATCTACCAAGATATTTTAAGAAAAAGGACGAAGGATGGAAGGTGACGCGTACCAAGAAGTATGAGAAGCTGAAGAAAAGTCTAACTTAAAGACTTCGCTATAAACAAAAGTGCTTCCCGGGAGACAACCCGGAATGTTATTTAATTTTGTTATCGATTCTGTCTTCCCAGACTTCAATACGGCGTATCCGCCCCATACTATACGGCGTATGGAATGTCTGGACGTTATCAGTCTTTATTTTTCATGCACTTTAAAAACATTATTATCAGTTCTGCGAATACGTCGTATTCATCTACTTGATACGTCGTATCCACAGTCTGACCCGTATTTAGTTTGTTTTAGTTTAGTTTAAATTAACCGAAGATACCAAGATAGGAATGTGCCTGTTTTTCCTATATTTTACACAAGACCTCGTGAAGGAAATATCAACGAATATTGGTGGAGAATTTACGAATCTAGAAATCTTGAAGTGTTGGAGTCTTGAAACCTCAAGACGGCTGTTCAACACACGATCTTGCTCATAAACGCAAATTGGAGAATCTACCGAGCAAAAATCAGGGGAGTTTCTCATTCTAATTCTTTTTAAATTCCCGTATTTAATGTTTTACATATACAACGAGGACGTTGTATAATTCAAGTGGGGGGATGGAATTAGAATGTTTACTTGTCCTAAATTTTCACAATAAAAGGCTTAAATTATGCTCAAATTTAAAAAATATGCTCAAATTTTAAAATTTTCAAGCATAACTTTTGTGAAATTACATGTTACATACCCGACACACAATAACCCTTGATATGTATTGTGAGGATTTGACCTTTCGTTTCCAACTGATTCCACAAATATGAGTGTGCCAGTGATGTTTAGACTTAGAACTGTTTGCTTGTATATCTATTCGAGACCCACAATAATGAGTTATTATGGATTTAATTGGAGTAAACTTGTTTAATTGGTAATTCTTAGGATTACACCCAAATCGCCTATACATGTTGTTTTAGTACTACTAACTTACACCGGTTAGTTAACCTCCCAGTTTAAACCTTATCCACTCTCATCTTTAGGAGTTGATGATCCACTAGAACCGTAGAGCCAATCTCCTTTAGGAAATTTACACCATTATTTGTTTTGCTTACACACTTACACCTTAACCTACCCTGTTAGATTAAATTTATTTTACAGTTGTAGGTTGCTTAAAAGTGTTAAAGTCTGTTATTTTCCCGAGTCTTATGTCCTTTTCTACTTTGGTGCTGTTGGAAATTTGCACATTTGCAAAAAGGAATGTATATAGTAGTCAAAGCTCATGTGATTTTACTTCATGTCAAATTATTGGTGAATCCGAAGAACAAAAATAATTACCGAAGGAATTATTCCGAAAATATTACGATCGTGAAGCTGGTAAACTACACCGAGATTTGACAGTTTAGTTTGTTAAACAAAATGAGGAAAAATTGCAATGAAAAAAAAGAAGAGAGAAAGAAAGTTTAAAGATAATCGTTTCGCAAAAGAGCATTACCGAAGGAATTATATGAAGGATCGATTTATTCGTTGTTGATATGTCGACAAAAAATCAACGGAGTGAGGATATGTACACAAGTGGAAAGATATCGCCCTTACCTTGTAGGAGTTTGTAAAGTTTTGAGATGATGGAAGTGGACGTTATGGGACGCCCACTTAGGTGTTGTTTTGATCTATGGCAAGACGTTGTTGTAAATAGTTGTGTCTTTGTCATAATAACGGTCGGGAAAATAAGTGTCTAGCAACTTGTACTTTAAGCCTTAATCTATTTGTTTCTTGATTTTTATTTAACAACAATTTACTTCCCTCTCACCTAATGATTAACCTCTGGTTTTAAGCAAATGAGGAGCATACGAAACATGCATATCTATTCTGGCTGTTTTTGGGCCATGTATGATGTCTTGTACTTGTTGTGTTTTATTACTTTTGTGTGAAAGTTAGAAGGTTCCTACCCTATATCATTCTTCATCTTAGCCGTTGGTTAAATTCGAATGGGGATGTGATCGAACACTCATGTCTATCTGCAATTCCGTGTTGTTGTATGTGGGCTTCAGCTGCCTTTTTGGAGTGGTTACTTATGTGTGAAAGATTGTAGAATGATCTACCGTTTGCTCTTTCCTACAAAAACCCATATTTACTCTTTATAAACTTGTTACTCCTTGGCTTTAGGGGTGGAGATGTGTTTATCTTTGCCAAGGTTATGATAGATACTCGTCACGACCGAGCAATTAAGCGAATTAGTTACATGTTACCACATAGATTAGTTGAGTGATTTGAGTGTTTTCATCTTCCTATTTCGTGAGGTGTTTGGTTGTGTACTTGTAATAGATCGAATAAGTGCGGGATACATCTTTGTAAACTTCTAAGTTAGATAAGCTTTAGTCAGTTTTAAGGTTTGATTTTGGTTTTACAAGCTCTCTGTACACCAAACTTAACCTGTTTTATCTTTTTGAGTTTTTAATTAAGCATTTACTTGCTGAAATTAAGGATTTAAAATAGAGAATCAGCACATACTGATATCAATCAGTATGTACTGACTTTTTCAAATTCCTTTGTTAGCTTATTTTCTAAATCAAATCTTTTAATTCTAGCTTTTATGTTTTCATTAGGTAGCATATTCTACCTATCTTAGCTTATTTTACATTTAGCAATTAGTTTCCTAGCTTAATTTAGGATTGTTCTAGCTCATTTTGTCTTACAAAAGCCAAAAGTCCAAAAACAGAAAACTGCATAAGTAGCTTTTTCAATTAGCATTTTCTTAGCTTATTTGTAATTCAAAATGCTTTTTGATTATTGATTTAGATAGATTTTAGTATAAGCTTTTTAGTGGTATAAGTGATTATGCCATAAGGTTCTGATTTCTTGCTTAAAAATAAGCTCAAAGTTACCTTATTGTTTGTTTTGTGTAAAAAGTGCTTATGTGCTTAATTCAGCTTATGGCTTATTGTTTTGATTTAATTGTGCTCAGCCTTGCTTATTAGATTAGATTTAAAGTGTTTTAGCTTATTTGGTTGAAGTTTGAGCTTATTCAAGCTATTTAGTCATTAAAGTTAGTTAAAAAGTCTAAAATCTTCTTTAGTGTAATCTGTGACTTATAAGCCGGATTTCTGGCTTATTGCTTAAGTTTTAAAAAAACATTCTTCACAAAAGTTGCTCATTATAAGTTGTTTTATAAGTTTTTTTTTTCAAAAATAAAAAAAGGGGAACAAGGGAAGTCATGGGTGAGCAAGGCTCGAACCCATGACCTCAACCTAGCTCAACCCTCTTATAACAAACACGTTTAACCATCTGCACCAGTAGGGCAATCTGTTATTGCCCTACACAACTTTATTTTTAACACCTTTTTGGGCTTTTGATTAAATAAGCACTTCGAGTGCTTAATTGCTTTTTCCGGGCTTATTTGTTAAATCATTTTCTTAGGTTTTATTTTTCCTGCAACCTTTACATCATTAGCTATTTTTAGTAATTTTATAGGATTTTTAATTAATAGTTTAGAATTTTTCTCGCATTTATTTTGTTTAAAACTTTAAAAAATCATAAAAAATTTAAATAAAAACCAAAAAATTGATTTTATTTTTTTGAAAATTTTCTTTTATTATTAAGTAGGTTTAGAAATTAAATTTGCGTTCGTAGGTCTTAAATTTGATAAACTTGCTTTTTAGTCGCGTATCTTTTAATCCCGTTAACGTTTTCGTAGATATTTTTATATGTGCCTTTATTTGCCCCACTAGTAGGATTTAGTTTTCGAAATCAAAGATCTTAGAACCATTCAAATCATTGTCCAAACTAAAACGAAGTTTCAATTCATAATTCTTGGGGTATAAACGACCCGGTGAACACTTACCGGTTACACGTACGATATTTTGTGTAGAATTTGCTTTTATTCTTTGTCCTCAAGGATTTCTAGTGAATTTCTCTCATACTTACATATTATACTTGTATCACTAGCCTTAACACTCATCAACAATCTCATTCTCTCATCCGGTCTCTCTCCTACTACTCTAAGCACCTTGCCATCCGTTAGTGGTATCCTTACTACCTTCTCGTGGCAAATTATTTCAGCTTTATAATTAGACAACCAGTCCATAGTCCCCCGGCTTGAAGTTGAAGCAGACGTCTAGAGGTGCCTTTCTTGATGGAATGAAAGAAATGCCGACCTATAATTCCTGGTCATGAAGTGGAAAAGAAAGAAGTAGCATGGATTTGATTTCCAGCCTTCTCTTTGCTTTACAGAATTTCTATTTCTATCTATTAGTGAAGACTGAATTTAGGACTTGACAATTATTGATGGAATTCCTGCCTTTTTTCTTGAAGTGACAAAATTCTTTATTTATTTCAGGAATTTCTTTCAGATATGATGGAATTGATATCGCCGTGAAATCTTTCTTTTTTTATTGCTTGCTTTCTTCTGACTCCTTAGGTATACTTCACTTGTTGGGTTCGGCTGTCAGTTTCAAATCTTGAACCAGAATTGATCGATAGAAGTGCTTAAGCTAGAGGTGGAAGCATGAGTTCAGAGTTAGCATCGAAGGATGAAAAAAGACCCCCGGTTGAAGTGCCATCAAATCCAAAGGGCACATGTAGCCATGCCATGAAATACAAAGGGCTAGCCAACAAATGATAAGAAGGGCACGCACGTGAAGCAAGGGGATGGAGGGCAGCCGTCCGGCGATTGAGGACCGCACATATCAAAGATAAAGAATATGAAAACCGAGACTATTTAAGTCGAACTCGGATATACTGACCGGGAGGCCGAGTTGAAAGTAAGGCTTTAAGCGAATTAAGATAGACAATACAATAGATGCTATCTAACTAAGATTTTCAGTCTTAAGCTAATCAGTATTGGTAAGACGGGTACGTAGACGCACAAGAGAGGTTTTCTAGTCTTTTAATTGAATATAGGGGGCAGGGGAATATAGTAAGAAAGAAAGAGAAAAAGGATAGAAGTCTTACAGGAATTCGATCCAGCCCCGGTTTGAGCATCTCCCTAGCCTACCTACTTTCGAAGCTATCCTTTTGTCTCTCTATCCTTGCTAACGAGAACCTGTGAGACGACTAGTATACAAGAGTATTCACCACTAATATCTCAGGCACGGTTGTGCGAGATGCGTGAATCGCAATGCTAGTCGTAAGAGATCATTTCTAGTTTAGCAAGGAGAAGGAAGCAACCGGAGAGAGCTTCGTTTAAGGACAGGAACGAGCGTAGACAGAGGAGAGAGTTAGAGTGACTCGTTAAAGACAAGAGAAGAAGCAGTCAACGGTTACCAGTTCCGTTAGCCGATTAGCAAGCGGTACTCGAGGAACAGGCTTAGTCAGAGATTCAAAGAGTTGGGTTAGCGATCCTCCTTAACAGAGTCGGGAAAGGGATAGATAAACAGAGTCGGGGTCATAGTACTGAGCCGGTTTAGTTAGACCTTACCTTTCATTTCATCTTTGTCTTTTAGCTAATGGTAATAGTTTCAAAGATAGACGTGTCACATAATCACATAAATAAGGAAAGAAAGTGAGTGAAGGAGTGACTATCGGGGATAGGCACGACTAAACAGACTCAAATGCATAAGTATACTTTAGGAGTTCCTATGGAAAGACAATAAGGCGTCAACAGTGCCGTCTAGCGCCTTTTAGGCTTAGTCACGTCTCCCCAGATAAGGAAGCAAAGCCATAGCACGAGAGAGAAGGCTAAAAAGGCTACTCCTAGTAGAAGTGGTAGAATTATTCAAAGTATTTCAGCTGGAACTGCTATGTACATTTTCAATTTTCTATTCACTCATGATCTGGCCTAGTCGACCCGATCATGATATTTCACTCATGATCTGGCCTGGTCGACCCAATCATGATATTAAAGGATGGGACCTTTTCTCAAAAAAGAAAGGAGATTCTATTTCTTCTTCCAAGCCCTTCTTAGAAGATGCAGTCAGTAAGCTCTCACTTATCCTTTTTCCGTTTAGTACTTCATGAGATTCTTGTCGAATCCGAGTTTGCTGCTCCAACCATTACCAAACTAATACCTATTCCATTTAGTACTTCAGGTGCTTCTGTTGCGTATAATGTAAATCCAGTAGCGGATCAATTCCAACGAGCCTTTCAAACTAGTACTTTTTGTAATCGACTCTATAGCTTCTTTAATAAACGCTGGTTCTTCGATCAAATTTTTAATGACTTTCTAGTCAGATCATTCTTGCGTTTCGGATATGAAGTTTCATTCGAAGCTTTAGACAAATGTGTTATTGAGATATTGGGCCCTTTTGGTATCTCGTACACATTTCTACGATTGGCCGAGCGAATAAGTTAACTTCAAAGGGGATTTATTGTGCGAAGAGTGCGTTATGACCGGTGGCCATCTGCCTGGTGGGGGCGGCTCCTCCGTTGTGGGTAAACGGGAAACCCGACTCTACGAACCCGAGGAAAGGCTGCACAGCAGTAGTAGGGGCGTTAAGACCGGAGCTTTTTGTAGTGCTAGCAGGAATGCAAGTGAATGAATCCCATCCCCTAGCGAGTAAAGTGCTTACGCCCCTTTAGAGAGAGGGACGCGCTAGCGCTTGACTAATAGAATAGGGGGCTGAGAAGCTCTTGCTTGCTGTCTACTTCGCGAGCCTTCACTGCCCCGTTCTGTAACTTACCTTCTTTCGTCCGTCCACGAGGCTGTAAAAAGAGAGAAGGGGGCGGCTATCTAGTGGGAGTCGTTTCGGTTGTATGCCACGAGGTCCCTATGGACAAGGGGACAAGTGAAGCATCGCTTTTGGGCGCAGGCAGCCCTCTACCATCTATCCCATTGCATTCCATTGTCTCGTATTGTACTGTACCGTATCAGACCAGATACATCTATTGAGTGAGAGAAAGGTAATATATTGCATTCGATTTTCTTCATTTTGATATTGATAGGGATCCCCATTCATTCCTAGATTCCCGGATTGATTGTCCCTACCTAACTACATGGTAGTGGTCTAGGGAGCGCAATTGCTAGAGCACGGGAGAATGAAGAGTAATGATTTCAGCAAGAGCAGCCGGACGGACTACTATAGTGAGTCTAGTGACTACTAGAGTAGAGTTAAGTCAAAAGGTATGGTATAGCAGCCTTTCCGAGCGAGCCTCTGGGATCTCCTGTAAACCCCCATGATGTGGTAAAGGGAGGATATTAGGGGAAGCAGTGAGTGGAGATTCCCCTGCAGAGAGCCGGATGAGGGGAGACCCTCACGTCCGGTTCGGAGGGCGGGGATATCCCGACCCTACTATCATTATGCCTTTGCAATGTTACTTGGTTCAACTCTATTTGTGACCTTTTCTCGTATGTGGGACTCTCTATCTTCTTGGGTAGATAATCGATCGTCTTTCATTTGGATAGTGAGTTGTTTTTATAATAAGTCAAGTCAAGAATCATAATCGAACTGGAGGAGCTTGCCAGGATGGCTTGGTAAGCAAGCAAGCAGTTATGTAGGCGCCAACTCCCAGTTCTTTCTCTTCTTTCTTTTTTATCATCAAAAGAAGATTGCTGGAAGAATAGAGATCCGGTCTTTCGTTCGCAACAAGGTAGCCATAGGGAGAAGGTAGCCATAGGGAGAACCTGTGGCTGGATTGAATCCTATGCCCTCAAGTTCTTCAAGTCCGGATTCATGGATAAGCCTTCAGCTAAGAGAAGGAGAAATGCTATAAGTCAAAGTCAACTTCGTTCACCACTACGTTCTTTCAGAACCGCTCCGTGGGCTTCCCTGAAAGCTAAGATGTGGAATAGCGCTAGCTAACAAGTAAACGAGTGAATCTTGCGTAAGTGAACGGAATGCTGTTGGCATGTTCGAGCTAAGCAAGTCAACTACTTCTCTTCGTTGCGTAGGCGAAGTGAGTTGGCTGTTTCGAGCTAGGGCTAAGCGAGCCAGAAGTGATCCAAGCTGGAAGTGAGCCGGAGTTCGTAGGCTAAGTGAACGGGGAGCAACGGCTGATCGAAAAGCGAAGATAGGCGCATAGTTCAGTGATCTACAAGAGTGGTAGAGGTCCCGATCAGGTTGTTTTAACAAGCTAGTTAGGCCAGATAGGCTAAACTAGTAGTTCGTAGTTCCCCAGGCCAGCGGTCTCGCTATTCCTGATGGTCAGGTTAGGCAAGCTAATCACGCCTGCTGCGTCAAACCTTCATTGAATGGGAATGCAAATTCGACGGCATCTAACTACCTAAACCTAAGGCGAATACGTGAACAGAGACTTCTCTCTGCTGCTGTAGCTGCTAGGATACTCAAATTGTCTGTTCAGCTAACCACACGGCGTTCAGTCGCCCAAACACACGAACATACTATACAAAGAAGGAGAGGCAAGCGCTGAGTCTTAAATTAGATTACCCCTCTGATTCGTCACCCGCTGAGCTAACGCCGAGATGTAAGTGTTAGAAAGAGTAAGTTAAGTAAAGAAAGATGTCAGTTAATAAATCAGGGGACCCAGCCTCACTAAGGTTAACGGATTGTCTACCATTCGCTCAGCTTCGGAAAGCCCTGTGGAGGCCTACAAAGAAAGGCACAACGCTTATGTTGCATGCAATATCTTGGAATCTGCTTCGATATAAGTCGGATGGATAGTTTTTTAGATTCAAAAAGAATCAAATAGCAGCGAGACTAAATGGTTTTAAGTCGAATAAAGGGCCTAGGAGTCATAAGCAAAAGCAAGATAGAAGCCTTAAAAATCCACACATATATAAGTATAAGCTCTACTAAATCTAGATAACTAGAATTCCAAGGGACCAGAAATCCTGCCCGTAGATGGCCGAAACAGAGCTTCGGAGGGGCTATGCTGCTTACTGTAACTGTCAAATTGGATTCCCTTCCCCTTTTGCCGGAGCAGGACACACATCAAAAATAGAAATGGCAAAAAAAAAGACCTCCTACACGCACGGGAACCAGAACAAAAGAAGGAGATAGGATCCACCTGCACGCCCGAAAGGAACCAAGACCAGCAGTTGCATTTGACCGAGTTGAAGCAGCAGATCCAAGAAATCCTGGGTTCCGTTGACCAAGTGAAGGCTGCATATCGAGGCACTAGTCACGAACGTCCAACTCGAAGCAGCTACTTCACCCCTGGAACAAAGCAGTGGTCCTTCTTCCCCCAGTACCCTCTTTTATACTTTTGGACCTACTCTCTTGCTTTACGTTAGTAGATTAGAAACTGGCTTTGCCTTCGCTAAAGCGATGCGCATAAAAGAATGGTTTTCGTAGGAAAAATCTCTTAAGAGAAGAAAGATCTACGCTACGAAAAGGAGCGAGCGGAGAGAGCATAAAGAGCTTACTTATAAGGTACGAGCTTAGAGCCTTGCGTCACTCTGGTATGCTAATCACTTCGTTGTACGACTCTGGAACGGTAGTCGCTTAGTGCGACAGCACTATGGGATGCAAAGAAGCTTCGTCACCCTTCTTTAGTTGCTTCTCCTTTTTTCATCGAGATTGGGGCTGGACCGGATAGTGCATTGCAAATTCAAATCTTTTCTTTTTCTAA
>BQNB010044772.1:0-21587 GCA_026074375.1 Tanacetum coccineum | reverse complement strand
AAAAATAAATAGATTTAATATTTTAGATTTTAGTTTTATAAAATTAGGTTAAAAAGTTTTAATTGATAAAATTAGTGTACAATTAGAGTTTAAAAATTAGGGCTTTTTGTTCCATTAAATTTCTGCACCATTTTAGCATTTTAAAATCATTTTTCTTTATTTTTCTCATTTGATTTGTATTTTCTAGGAATTAAAATAGATTTTAGTGAATTACTTTTTCTTAGAAAAATCATAAAAAATAGAAAAATAGTTGAAATTTTTTGATTCTTTTTGAGAAAATTTTCTTTTTAAATCTAGTATTTTTAGGTATAAAATTTGTTAAAATTCGTGCCTTAGTTTTTAAATTTCAGTTTTAGCTCGCGTTTTCACGTTTTGTGCATTTAAATTTCGCGCTAGTTAATTGTTTTTAATTCGTGCTATTATATTTTGTAGTGTAATCAATAGTTCAAAAATTCTTTTATCATTCTTAGCTCGAATCCGAATATTCCAAATTCTCAATTCACGATTTCGTTGAGACACGACCCGAGTAGTACCATACTTCCCGGATAAAAATATACAAATTGTGTTTTCTTTAGTGAGATTTTTACCTTGTATTTCTCTTGATTGAGAAGTGTTTTGGAAAGAAATTTTCACGGGACTAATACTATAAGTATATAAATTTGTTTGTTTGCTACACACGAACCAAGTACCCAACTCGAGAGTTACTTCACTAGTCAACAAGCTTCCTTTAGGCGGAGAAAACCGTACACGACTAAGTTTACACCGATTTCTGACACTTAGCCAAATGTCGAGTTCTAATCATAGCTAGAACTAATCTATCACAACTCTTGTAAGCTAACCGCACTACTTCACAATGATTCACAACTTAGCTTCACTTCACAACTTCTCTTCACTTCATAACTTTACGACTTCTCTACCCTTCACAACTTTTCTATACTTCACAACTTCACTTCACTTCAACTAGACACTACCTTGATCACACCAATCTAACACTACTTACTAAGATGACCTCGATCTAATAACTATACACACCATGATCACCACGATCTAACTATTACATAAGTTTGGAATACAAGAACTTGATCTATACATTGTGAATGTAAGACATGTCATGAATGCACTAACTAAACTATATAACTTCGTATCTTGATGATAATGAGAGTTCTTCTCTTGCGCTTGGAAGAATAAGCTTAAATCACTTGGAACAAATGCTTAAGATTAAATTATCAAAGGATTATAGGTGATGTATAAACTAATTTAAGACAGAAAAAATGAGTGCAAAAGGTGTTAATATCAGTGGGGAATAGTCCAATATTTATAGGCAAACTAAGGGGAATTTTTGTCTGGCCGACCCCCTTAATTAGGGTGCCGGTCCCCTTAATAATTAAGGGGGCCGCCCTTATAATTAAAGGGGCCGCCCAGGACACTCCTTTTTTTGTCTTTTCTGGGGAAGGTGTTTTTTGGAACATTTTTATCTGTTTTTAGGTTGAAAATTTAAATTTAAAATATTTATTTTGAATAAAACATTTCTTTTAAATCTTAAAATGTTTTGTAAAAGTTATAAAAATATTTGTGGTTAAATAAAAATTCCTTTGATCATAAAATAAATTAAGCATTTATGTATTCATACCTTAAGTGATTTACGTCGAGTGCAAACTTCATTGAAGCAAAGTTGAGACGTCGAGAGATGTTGTTGAATGAATGCATTGATGATTTGTGATCACGAGTAACTTAAGCACTTTATGTTATGTATTATAAGTTACATATTTGTCATCACCAAAACATGAAGAGAATGTATAGATTAAATATCGTAATATTTCTACCAACAGTTTTGTACATGTCATGCGTAAGAAAATGAAAAACAAAAGCAACATGAGTAATATGAGCAACATCAGTGACAACTTTTAACAACGTCGGCTCCAGTTGAACTCAATGTGTCTAGCTGCATGAGCACAAACATTTTACACACTATATTTTACGTATAAAAACATAGCTAAATGATTTACGCAAATCATTTTATGCTTACCAACATCCTAAAAAAATCTCTCAAGTTTCAGAGGTCGGTTCGTGTCTGAAAGACAAAAAGGGGATAAGAACCTATCATGGCAACAAAGACTTGTCCCACCAAGATACAGGTCTAGTATCGCCCATTATACAATAGTCTTTTTTACGTTATAAAAACGAATGCACAAAAAGATCATCACGGCTGGTGTTTCCTTGACATTCGAATAACATCTGTCATCGGTAAACCGCCATATCATGTATACAAATAGAGAGCACCCAAACTAGACTTAGTCAATATGATTGGACCAACAGAAATCACAACCCACATTTTTTTCAGACACACAAATATAGCAACGAATAAAAGTGGATTCTAAACCACCATGGCGGCAAGTTCATCAAATCCAGAAGCTCTTCCTGGCCAAGATATGGGTCCAGTTTCACCCAATAAGAGAAAACCGAAGATCGAGACTGACCAATATTGGCAAAGGCATCACTAGCAAATGCGTGCAAACATGTGCACGCGCGCAAGCAACAACAAAATCAGCAAAGTATAATTACTCAGCTTATCCTCAATACTCCCATTTAACCTCAAATACGTATAAAATGATGATGAGATAAGTGTGTACGAGGCTCAGATAGGGAACTTGTTAATACAAATAATGTCTAAAAACGTTATATATATTTTTTGACCTCTCAACGTTTTGATAATAACAAAATGTAAAAACGTTTACGATAAAATTAAATGTTTACAAATTATTAATCGTACAATTCCATTTCTAAGATTAGTAATCACTTAAGGTATGAAAAAATAAATCATTAAGCATGATTAGTGATCAAGAAAATATTTTTCTTTTATCCATTACATTTTTACAAAATAATTTCACAAAATTAATTATACAAAATATTTTCTAATTAAAAGAAAATTTTATAAAACACTGAAAATTTGAAATTAAAATTTTCCCCCCAAAATGGAAGCTTCCATACCAGATACAACCTTCCCTACAAAAAGACAAAAAAGGGAGCGTAGTCTACTAGGCGGCCCCCTTATAGGCCTGGCGGCCTCCAGATATATCTGGGACCGTTGAGACCGCCGCCAGTGACCGTTGGATTTTCATGCCTATAAATACTATTCCATTCCTTGCAGAAAATCAGACCTCTTTGCACGAATTTTCTCACACTTCTTTCTCTCTCTAAAAACCTTCTTTCTCTCACTAAATATCTTGATCACTAACATCTCTTGATCTTGTTTCAAGTGATCTAATCTCTTCTTCTCATTCATACGACCTCACATTCAAGTACAAAGAGAAGAACACTCGTATCGCCAAGGAAACGAAGTGTTGATTATTGATCCATCCCTCTTTTCCTTCTAAGTATCATATCTCTATTTGTTTAATTATCTTCTGTGTAATTGTGTGATCGGATATTGTGTAAAATCCGATAGTGTAGATCTAGTATCGTGTATGATTGTGAGTGGTAGATTGATTCTAGCAAAGATTAGGACTCGACACTTAGCTTAGTGTCCCGGAAAATAACGAAGCGACTTTAAACGTTTTTCTTCCGCTGAATGGAGTCTTGTTTGACATAGTGGAAATCTCGAGTAGGATACTCGGGGAGTGGAGTAGGGCAAAGAAGAGCTTCGTAGCCGAACCACTAAAATCCTTGGTGTCATTATAGGTTTGTTTGTTCCTTCTCTAACTCTTATAATTGTTGTGATTGTTATTTACTATTAGTTTAGATATTTACTTGGTTGATTCATATTGTTGGTTGGTTAAACATACTACTCGAATCTAAGTATTTTGAAAGCAAAGTTTTAAAATGAAAACAAACCTGCAAACTATTCAACCCCTCATCCTTTTAGTTTTCACAATTGGTATCAGAAGCCAAGGTCACTCAAGATTTTTAAAATATACTGTATTTTAAAGCTTGGATCGATAACTACTTGGAGTTGTTCGGTACAAACTACTTGGAGTTGTTCGGTACAAACTACTTGGAGTTGTTCGGTACAAACTACTTGGAGTTGTTCGGTACTAACTACTTGGAGTTGTTCGGTACTAACTGCTCTGGAGTTGTTCGGTACTAACTAATCTGGAGTTGTTCGGTACTAACTACAAGGAGTTGTTCGGTAGTAGTTGTTCGATACTAACAAACTGGAGTTGTTCGATAGTAGTTGTTCAATTGTAACTAACTGGAGTTGTTCGATAGTAGTTGTTCGACAGTGACGAAACTCAAAATCTCAAAAACACAAAAGACACCTTTTTGATCGGTTTTTTGCAAAACAAATCTTGTACAACTAGTGTTACTAACCCTATAGGAACAAGAAAAATGAAAACTTTAAGGTTTTTAAGCCGAAAAATTTAAAATCAAGATTTTGTTCTTTGTAAAGGTTTTTGAACACAAAAGTACCAAAAATGATGTTTTTCTTGATTCAAAGCTTGTACACCCATATCATCAAGATACTAGATCAAATTTACCAAAGTAAATGATCCTTTAGTGTACACTTGTGCTTCGAAAACAAAGAAAAAATGAAAGAAAGAATGAGTTTTGCAAGAAAAAACACACGAACCAAAAAGAAATTAAACACAAAAACTAAACACACCACTTCATGGCTCTGATACCAATTGTAGAATAATAGTAATCTTTGATTTATGCAAGAACTAGAGAGAGAGTGGGTTGGATGAACTTAGAGAGAGGAAGTAAATGGAATGTATATTATGTGTGTGAGAAAATGAACAACCAACCACCTCTCCAAGGCATGGAGAGGTGTATAAATACCCTTAATGTGGCCGGCCTAGGTGGGCTTTCATGGGCTTTCCATGAGCTTTTCCTAACTTAGCCTATTAAGGTTCCAAAAATAGCTAAACGAGCTATCTACCGATATCCATGGAAGTGACCGACACTTTTTGTGTTCCTAACACAAAGAGCTTTTGTCAGAGGTTCTTGCAGTGATAGCGGTGAAGAAGATGATGAGAAGGTCAAAAACAAAACGTGTCTCGTAGCTCAAGCATCAAGTGAGGTATGTTCTGAATCCTCTTACTTTAGTGATAAAAACTCATCAATAGATGATTTAGTATTAGATAGTGAATATGATAAACTATGCAAAATTAGATTAAAGATAATCATTAAAAACAAAATATTAAAAGCCACTATAAATAGTTTAGAAAAAGAACTTAATATTCTAAAAGAAAAAGTGTCTACACTCGAGAAAAACAAGGGAGTTGATCTCGAATGTGTAAAATGTCATATGATTAAAATTGAAAATGAAAAGCTTAAAGAGGAGCTCTTAAACTAACCAAGTTTAAAATGAGCACACATTGCTTAAATGAAATGATAAGTAATCAAAAACCCTCTGGTGATAAGTTAGGTTTAGGGTTTAATTCATGTGAAGCATCATCTAGTAGAACTAAGGAAATAAAATTTATGAAAGCTCAGAAAAAGGCATCCTCCGATGGAGGTCTCATAAATATGGGCGGCCCCCTTAGTATGTCGGAGGCTCCCAAAGAAATTATGGGACCGCCACCAGTGGTTACACCTGGATCTGAGAAAGTGTGTCTTTTCAAAAATCTATTTTGGGTCCTAGACCAAAACACATAATAGTAAACAATGTCAAAGTTCCCGTTGCTTGTGATAACGAAGTTAAATAATTTTATAAGCCATTATCAAAACCCGGAGTTGGATTTTCAAAACTAAATTTTAGATCAAAAACTCCACCACCTAAAAGAGTCATCAATACCTATTCTCGTCTTAAAACACCGAACCCAAAAAGAAACATTGGTCGACAAAATCAACCTCGTGGCTTTCCTATAACTTGGAACAATTTCCAACGTCAAAGTTACATGCCATGGGAAATGTGTCTTCCATTTTCCCACATATCTGACGCCAATTACATCAATTGCAGGGATGTTAGCATCTAACAACTTTGGACGATGAGGAGATATTGGAGACTAAATGTTTGAAGGTATTTCTTATATAAATAGATAAGGCTTGGTGTCGACTTGGAATCCTGATGATTGTGGTAAAGGATAGCGGATGCTCTAAACACATGACGGGTAACCGAAAGCTTCTTCTCAAACTACAAGGTATACAATAGAGGTAATGTTATTTTTGGTTAGCAATCTTTCGCATCGTAGGTAACATCAATTGGTAAAGGCTTAAGATGCTCGAAATGGATCTTCTCAAAATATATATGTAGAACACCTATAGATAATTTAAGTTTAAACTGTGTTAAGTATAGGACAATTATGTAATCATATAGTGTAGAGTAACTTTCTCTGAACTTGATGTGTAAAATCACTAAGGATGGAGGTCATAGGTAGAAGGTATTGAAGAAAGGCTTATATGTGATGAAATATTCAGGAATAAGCCTAAGACTATATTTGTATAACAACGCTTGATGGAAAATTCCACGTTGTGGCATATGGATATTAGGGTCACGTAAATATGCTTCTTCATTCAATCGTTAGCATCTAAGGAATTAGTTAGAAACTTACCTAAGCTTAAGTTTGATCAACACTTCTGTGATGCTTGCAAAATTAGAAAACAAGCTCACGCTAGTCATAAGGCTAAGAATATAGTCTCAGTGACTAGATGCTTAGAACTCATTCATATGGATCTTTTCGGTTCATCCGCCGTACGGAGTTGTGAAGGAAACCGCTACACTTAGTCCATAGTAGTTGACTACTCTAGGTTATTCTTGGACTGTATTCTTAATATAAAACCAAGAGCTTTTGATCAATTGAATAATTTAGTAAGAAAATTCAAAACAAATTAGGATGTACAATAGTGTCAATAAGAACCGACCACGGTAGGGAATTTGATAATGAGGTACAATTTGGAGAGTTTCTAATGCCATATGGATTTATCACATAACTTCTCTTGGCTCCACACCTCCTCAATCAAATGCATGGTTGAAAGGAAAAATATGACACCTCAAGGTAATGAGTTAGGACTACGTTTGAATGAGAATTCGTTACCTACAAAAGTTTTGGTGTAACGTAGTAGACACTTCCAAACATACTTTTCTCAGCCGAATCCTATTTAGAGTCTTCTTAGAAAAACACCTTATGATCTCTTAGAGGTAAGGAAACTACTCTAGGATTACTTTAAAGTGTTTGAAGTAAGGTGCTTCATTTTAAACACTAAAAAACTACCTTACAAGTTTTTCCCAAAAAGTCATACGAATGTATCTTTTTAGGTTAATCGCAAAAACATCATCCTTAGCAAACTTTACTAGGAAATTCAAAGAATCGCTCAAGTGACATTCGATGATACTCTTCCACCCTCTAAGATATCACCCTGTGTGGATGTGACTCTGTTGAAGAAGAAGCAATAAGGTTACCGAAGAGAAAAACCTAGAAAATAGACATTAAGATGTAACTTTAAAAGATTGAAGGAAACTGTCAATATTAGAGGAATATAGGAACCGTCGATTTAGAAAATGTCATAGGAACCTATATCCAAAGAAACCTTAGATCACAGCCTAAAACCAAAGTAATTCTTTTGTTTTATATCATATATAGCACTTAAGAATGGGAATGATAGACCTGTAGCGGTATAGAAAAGTTGGATTGTCGCTATGCAAGTTGAATTAAATTCCAAGTCTTTGTAAGTTCGTTTGGGAGTTTGTTCACAACTAGGAATAGGAAAATCATAGGACTATGTAAGGTGTTTAGAGATAAGTTAGACGAGGAGAAGGTATTGTTCTCGAAATAAGGCTAGGTTAGTTGCTCAAGGCTATAATCAACAAGAGGGCATTGATTATGATGAAACTTATGCCCCAGTTGCTAGACTTAAGTCAATTAGGATACTATTAGATTATGCTTATGCTTTAGACTTTAAGTTATTCCAAATGAACGTAAAAAGTGCATTCCTGAACGGTTTTATCAATACGGAGGTATACGTGGCACAACCTTCAGGATTCATTGACTTTGAAAAACCGGATCATGTTTATAAACTAAAGAAAGCTTTATACGATCTTAAACAAGCACATAAAGCTTGGTATGATAGATTAAAATATTTTCTTATTAAACATGAATATAAAATAGGAATGGTAGTATAACATCTTTTTTACTAGAGGAAAAGTTTCGAAACCTCATCATTGTTCAAATATTATGTCGACGGACATTATATACGGCTCGACTTGTCCAGACATGTGTGATGATTGCCAAATCATGCATGGTGAGTTCGAGATGGGCATGATGGTGTGAACTTAATTCTTTTCTTGAATACAAATAAAACAAATGGAACGATGCAACTTCTTAAATCAATTAAAAATAGTAAACAAAACCAAAGTAACTTCTTTTGTTTTATATCAACTATAGAACCTAAGAATGTGAATGAAGCCTTAGCGGATAAAAGTTAGATAGTCGCTATGCAAGAAGAATTAAATCAATTCTTTGCTAACGACGTTTGGGAGTTAGTTCCACAACCTAGAAATATGACAATCATAGGAACCAAGTAGGTGTTTAGAAATAAGTTAGACGAGAATGGTATTGTTTCTCGAAATAAGGCTAGGTTAGTTGCACAAGGCTATAATCAACAAGAGGGCATTGATTATGATGAAACTTATGCCCCAGTTTCTAGACTTGAGTCAATTAGGATACTATTAGATTATGCTTGTGCTTTAGATTTTAAGTTATTCCAAATGGATGTAAAAAGTGTATTCCTGAATGGTTTTATCAATGAGGAGGTATACGTGGCACAACCTTCAGGATTCATTGACTTTGAAAAACTGGATCATGTTTATAATGAAGCACTTTGGATGTCAACAAGCACTATGGATGAAACAAGCTCTTATCGACTATGACGTTCGACTCGACGACGTCCCGATCATGTGTGACAATAAAGGCGCGATTGACCTTAGCATAAACCCGGTGCAACATTCTCGTACTAAACACATCAAAATATGTCACCACTTTCTTCGTGGTAATGTCCAGAAAGGACGTATCTCAATCGAAAAAGTGCCGTCCGTCGACAACATCGCCGACATTCTTACGAAACCCTTTAAACGTGAATCGTTTAACTATCTACGTCTTGGTTTAGGAATGATGGAACACTTTCCATAAATCATATTAGTCCGCTTCTCCTTTTGTCTCAATTCTAGTCCGTGTTCTATTTTGTGTTGTGACAACTTAAATACTTCATCCAAAGTATTTTAAGCATTTTTAATTCGCGAAATGCAAATTAAAACGTCACTCCTCTTTGTAAAATTTTCGTCAAAACTAAGTCCAAAATGCCTCGCTAAGGGCGGCCCCCATATCCCTGTGGCCCCCCAATATATTTGGGACCACCTGACAAATACGAGATCGCCAACAGCAGACACCATATTTTACACTTAGTTAAAAAAAATTTCAAAAACACATAACCAAACACCCTTTCTTCTCTGCAGCGACAAAAACAAACAAAAAACCCAAAAACTCAAAATCAACCATTAAAGCTTAAATTGAAGATCTAATCAACACCTATAATCATCCACAACGTCACAAAGATCATCAATTGTAAGTCATTTCATCTATTTTCTTTCAACTTGAGTCTAGGGTTCATGATGAACACTAAAAATTGAAATTGGGGATTTTCTAGTTTTCTTTCAATTTGGTACAATTAGGACTACTAGGTTAGAATGTATAACTAATATGCTTCTCGTAAACATAGGATTTGCATACATTATTAAGTTTGTCAAAAAATTGATTTTGAACCAAAACCTCAATTTTATTTTCAAATCACTCACGTTAGAAACATAATAAAATTGTTGTAATGCATTGTTAATACAACTTAAAAATGTTTTTAAACACATGCATAATCATCTCATGAACAAAGGTCGAGATACATAACTCATTTGTATTTTTTGACATGTTTGGATGAACAAAATCAAACTAAGGAGTGTTTGGATTAACTCTTAGAATTTTATACTGCAGGTCGAGTTAATCGTTACTCCACATTTGTCATACTTAGGCACTCACTAGATACATATTTTAGTGAGAAAACCTTACTAAAACTGGCACTCTTTTAATTAGGTGAAATGGCGTTAGAAGAAGAACTACGGTACACCAAATCATACATTCCTACAATCTCATATGAAAATTATCTTCCCAATAACTTAAAACCCTTTATTCAAAACCTAGAGTGTAGATCAATTCATGAAGGTCGTAAAGTATCTTCTGAATCTACTAAATATGATAATATTCAAATCATGTTTTAAATTATCAAACTACAAAGTATATATGAACTCCACGAAGGGATTTGCCGAAGATTTCTGCTTGAATTTTATTCTTCAATAGAAATTACTAGAGACAATGATCAAAATATCTTTTTGAAATTCTGGACATTAAAAATAACATTCAAATTTTCACTAGAGTCATTTGCCTCAATTCTATCCATTCCATGTAAAGGAGAATGTTCTTACTCTGAAGATTCATCTCTCGACTCTTTGAAAATCAATCAAGAATCAAACACACCTTACCAAACACACATTCCAACACCAAATGAAATTATTCAATCAATCACAACAACTGGACAAACCATCTTTCTAAACAAAATTCTCAAAGAAGAACTTCGTTATGACATGAGATCTTGGAATAAAATCATTCAAGATAATGTCTTTGGCACTCAAAATAACTTAAATTTTCTCCTTGCATCATCATGTCACATGATGTATTGCATTCAAACAAGTACTCCCTTCAACTTTGCTATTTTCTAACCAAACGAGTTGAAAAGATTAAAAATCAACCAAACTCTCCAATGCCATATGGAATGATTCTAAATCGTCTATATGATTACCTCATCAACATTAATCCACATATACAAAAATCAAAATATATATCATATTGGCCATCCATGAAACCTTAGGTTTATCCCAGTCATCTTCAAGCAATTATCTCCATATCCTTTGAAGAAGTTTCAAGTAATGATTCGAATTCTATTTGAGATACTTCTATTAAGTATTATTACTAGATACGTACTATTATTATTGCTATGTAATAACCTCTTCTCAATTATTCTAGTACGTGTATAACTTGTCTTAGCCGTTATTATTTCATGCTTGCTATATGATACTTTATGGACCTTTATGTCATTGTCATTTATATGCTTCTACTTGGCCCCATTACATGAGTTTCTCTTCTCTTTTAGCTAGATTATGTGGTTCTTGAAGAGATGGAAATGCCACAATCATCCTTCCAACCCTCTTAGGTTATTCTGAAAAATGATTAACTTTTGGAAAATTTCGTAAGCCTCCTCTGAACGGCCCCCAAAAATGGAGGGCGGCCCCCTAATATATATGGGACCACCTAAGGTTTATGGGACTGCCATCAGGGGAACCACGAAATTTTCTTGTCTCCTCTTTTTCTGAAACTTTAACCCTATTCTCCTTAGGTCCAGCCATTCTTTCCTTTCTAAACAAAACACTTCTTAGAATCTTTATTCTCCAATACCATGCCTTTCCCAAAACTCCTCTATATATGAACAACATTCTTCTCCATCTCAATCACCTCTTCCCTTCTAAATCTTTCACTTCTCCTCAAGATCTCAATGTCATCCTCTAGCAAATCTCCTCATGACTACTCACGAAAATACCAAAGGGCCATTCTCGAACCTTGGAGACAAAGTTATGGTTTTCCTCCTTCACCGCCTTCTCCTCCACCAAATATGACTACTCCTACCTCTCCTATCTCAAATAACTCTCTTTCATCCTCTTCACCTCTATAAAACTCAACTCAAAACCTAAATGAAATTCATCACCTATCAAATCTGCTTGACATTAACCTCCAACAAGCAATTGAAGCCACAAATCCTTCACCTCCTACCTCACCATATATCACTTTACCTTCTTTAGATCAAGTAAACTTTCATTTGGAATTTTGTCATTGTTGCTTGGAAACACGAAATCCATTTGATACATTGAAAGATGGCCTTAATCGTATCAAATCTCTCATCATTGGTCCTTTTACTCAATTTCTATCCTCAATAACAACCTCCTCGCCATAATTGAGCACTCTCGAAAGCTCAAGTTCACCTAATAATAAACAACCCATCTTTTGATTATGGCATCTTCTATAGTTCAAGAATTCACTAATGTAGATCTATGCCTTATTATGTCTTTATTTTATGTCGTATGAATGTATTAATTGCATTTGCTATTGTATGAGTTTCTTGATTGTTGAACGAAACTCTTATTTAGGTGACTAAATGATGAGGTGTCATTTATACACTTTTTCGGGGTCGTTTAACACCTTAAATCATGCATTTATGCCTAAAATAGGTACTTAATCGTTCCTTTTAAGGTATTTCTCATTTGGAGGGCATTTGCAAGAATTACACATGACTTGGGCTCATTTGGAGAAGAAACAGACAAGACTACGGACCTACACCAATATTTCTCAAGATTATGTTCTCAGCAGCTAGAGACGGCATCACAGTTTCTACGTGACGCCGTCACAACGCATCTCACGACGGCGTCACACTTTCCATGACGGCATCAGAGATCACGACCCAACCCATTATCTAGAATATTCTCTTTCATGACGGCGTCACGACTAAAACGCGACGCCTTCATGGCGTTTTTCTTATATATACAAACCCGAATTTAGGGTTTTGTGTATGTAACTTTAGAATAAAATGAGGGTACGAACCCTAGTTCGTTTAGCAGCTGTTAGGGACGATTTTAAGGCCTAAAACCCCATTGTACTTCCTCTAACTCATGTTTTAATCAAGTAAGGTTTATATAATCATTCAATATGTATATGTGTTATTTGATTCATCTATGTTCTTGCTTTATCTTTAACATGCTTGGCTAAACCTCCTATTGTGTTTATTTATGATTGTATGAAACCTAGAATGTAGATCTTAGTGGTGTTGCTTCTTGTGATGGATATGCATGTTAGGTCTTAGAAAACCAGTTTTTGTCTGTATCGTTGTTGATATGTCTAGGAAAACATGATTGTGTAGAAAGGATACCATCAGGTAACAGTCTTCATGCTACCTTGCTCCCTTATATGGTTGATCTACTCTTAATATATTTCACATGCATTTAATATACCCTTAGGGGCCTTGTAATAGTCTTCATACTACCTTACTTGTGCGCTGCCTTAACGGAATATTAAATAGACGGCGGGTTCGTGTAATTCGTTCATGACTTAGGAAATAATTACATAGATCATCACAAGTGTGACAAAGCAAGAACACTAGGAGAAGCAATCTAGGGAGTAATGCATGATTAAATAAACACAGTCTTTTATTATATTGTTACCACTAGTAGCTTAGATTATTATTTAGTTTCATAGCTAAAACCAACCAACCTCTCCAATATATGATTTTACCTTCTTTCATAAAATAAAATAAAACAAAACTAATCTTCTTTCAACCCCTAGAATTCTGTTAGACCGTGATCAAGCCTTCCCAACCTATTCCCCGAGTGAACGATAACAACCCCTCGAGTCTTGCCTATACTGCTACTACAACGATTAGGTGCTCTGCCTAGGGAGTTGTAAAACTTTGTGTAGAAGTCTAATGACGACCGCATCACTAAAATTCAATGTTATGTTTAAAAGATATATGTCTTGCACTTATACCTCTATCTTTGTTTTGTAGCAAACAATTTTTGTAAGATCGATCCCTTGGTGCCGCGAACGAGGGGAAGCATACATCAAGGGGGAGTCTTGATATCGTCGACTTCTTTCTTACTACAACCACTCAACGATCATCCTTTTTGGATTCGACAAAAAGGGGGAGAAATAGAACAAAACTCATTAATAATTTTGTAACCTTTAATTTTATACAAAATGAGTTTATATTTTGTCATCATCAAAAAGAGAAAGATTGTTAATACAAATAATGTCTAAAAACGCTATTTATATTTTTCGACCTCTCAACGTTTTGATAGTAACAAAATGTAAAAACATTTACGATAAAATTAAACGTTTACAAATTATTAATCGTAAAATTCTATTTCTAAGATTAGTAATCACTTAAGATATGAACAAACAAATTATTAAGCCTGATTAGTAATAAAGAAAATATTTTTCTCTTATCACCACATTCTTACAAAAGAATTTCACAAAATTAATTATACAAAACATTTTTTAATTAAAAGAAAAGTTTTATTAAAGACATAATAATTGAAATTCAAATTCCCCCCTCCCCCCCACCCCAAATGGAAGGTTCCATACCAGATATAGCCTTCCACACAAAAAGACAAAAAAAGGAGCGTAGTCTATTGGGCGGCCCCCAGATATATCTGGGACCGCCAGGACCGCCCCCAGTGACCGTTGGGTTTTCCTGCCTATAAATACTGCTCCATTCCTTGTAGAAAATTACACCTCTTTGCACGAAATTTTCAGATAACTTTCTCTCTCTAAAATCTTCTTTCTCTCTCTAAATCTCTTGATCACTAACACTTTTAGATCTTGTTTCAAGTCATCTAATCTCTTCTTCTCATCTCTTCTTTCCCATTCAAGTGCAAGAGAAGAACATTCGTATTCGCCAAGAAACGAATTGTTATTTAGTGATCTCTCCTCTCTTCTTCTAAGTATCAAATCTTTATTGTAATTATCTTGTGTATTTGTGTGATTCGGATTGTGTGTAAATCCGATAGTGTAGATCTAGTGATTGTGTATTGATTATGAAGTGGTAGATTGGTTCTAGCTAAGATTAGGACTCGACATTTAGCTTAGTGTCGGAAAACAAAGTAAGCGACGTGTAAACGGTTTTCTCCGTCTAAAGGGAGCTTGTTAACATAGTGAAATCTCGAGTAGGATACTCGGGGAATGGAGCAGGGCGAAGAGGTGCTTCGTAGCCGAACCACTATAAAATCTTGGCGTCTTGGTTTGATTGTTCCTTTCCTTATCTCTTCATATTATTGTCATTGTTATTTAACGTTAGTTTATATTGCTATATTGTTTGTTCATATTATGAATTGGTTAAACATACAACTCGAATCCAAATATTTTGAAAACAAACTTTTAAAACAAAAACAAACCTGTAAACTATTCAACCCTCCCCCCTTCTAGTTTCCACACGATGATTCCATTTACTTAGAATGCGCTACTTAAACCTAAACGCCTAACTTCCAAGTCCATCTCGCTAATAAATATCAAAAGTTACTATTTTTAAAAGTTTCCCGTTTTAGAAATCCCGACAATATATTTGTGACGTTTCTAAAGTTTCTACTTAATATACTAGTGTCTATATACGTTTCGCTAATGTTTTAAAACATCAAATATGTCCGAAATTGTCCGAAAACCTCCTTTTAATTTCCAATCAGCAACTTAATTACTTATTTTTCCAAAAAGTGTTCCAAAATTTATTTTGCCATAACTTGGCCGTTTTAAGTCCGCTTTTAGTGTTCGATATATGAAAATCTATCTATTCGAAACAATCTCTCTAAAACCTACCTTCTTGCCTAATGAAAACATTTTAAGTCGCCCAAACCTTAAAACAAAATCGGATTAGTAACCATATTTTTTGCAAACGCTTTCAAAAATCCATCCAAACTTCACAATAGTGCCTATACTAACCTAACCCCGTTCACTACTAATCCATCCAACAAAATCCACTCTTGATCTATCTTAATCCCATCATCCACTTTGTTGCAACACACAAGCTCACTAATCCTTTTCATAGTCAAAGTATTAATATCAAGAACACATGAAAACTTTATTAGTTTATAAACCCACTAGTTTCTTTTGAAAATAACACAAACACTAAGGATATATATAAGACTTGGTCAAGAAAAGAGAGAGATAAAGAAAGATCAAGAACATACTTACAAGAAGAAGAGATATCAAGATGAAAACACAAGATCTAACTATGAACACCTTAGATCTTAAACCCAATAATAAATCTTGCAAAACCCACTTGAATAAATCAAAACCCTAACTATAGATCTTGAACAAACCTTTGGAATCAAATAACCAACACTTGAAACCATCTTATATATGAACAAGAATCAACCTAGAATACTTGGATCTTGAAGGAAATCAAGAAAAATGAACCCTAAGAGGGTGTTTGTTTGGTGCCGTGAGCAAGGAAGAAAAAAAGAGAGAAAAGAAATTTTTGTGAGGCTTGGAAATGAGAAATGACCAAGAAGTGTTATAACATGGTATTTATAGGGACAAGGGTTTAGGATTTAGAGATATTATGTGAACCATGTCTTATGAAAATTGTCCAAGACTCCCTTTGGTGTCCTTATGGTTCGAACGACTAGAGACAAGGGGGAGGGGGTTTCAAATCTTGATCACTAGCTAACTAAATTAAATCAAGATTCCATTCTTTAGAGTTAGTGGGATAGTGGTCCTCCCATGAGCTAGAAGACAAGCACACATCTCATGCATGGGAGCATGCTTCTAAAACATCATTATCTTTGCATGTGAAGCTTAAAAATTCAAATTAAAGGTAAAAGATGCTTTAAGGTTTTATTTTAAGCATATGCGTCCTGTTTAATCAAGGGGAAGTGAATGAAATTTTTGACTTATAAACACGAGACGTATGATAAATAGAGTTTGCACGAAAAGATTTCGGGTTTCCGGGTCTTCGTTTGACCTAAAACGCTAAAACCGTACGACGTACGCGAAAAACATATAAATCGCAACCGAAAGTGAACGTGATCTACGTAACACCTTAAAATGATAAAATAATGCATGTAACACGTAGACTAATCCAAGTCCGAAGTCGGAACGCGTCTGATAACAATTTTTAGTTTTAAGCGGGACAACTTCCCGGAAAACTGCCAGATTCAAACGTAACGTATAAAAGTCAATAATAATGATCGAAAAAGGTTAAAATATTGACCTGAAATTTACGGGGTGTGACAATTATTTCTTACTGCGTTGTTGCTATGAGTGGCTAAGAACTTCTAGTGCTGGCCTAGTTATAAATTTACTTATGTTATGATTGCTTCTTGTTTATTTATCGTTTGAATTAGATATCCTTATTGCCTATCATTGATCCTTGAGTTTTGGTAGTGTTGAGGGTTGTTTAGATTATGTTTGTCCTATTATTAGGCGGACATGTAGAACTTAGGATCAGCAAGGTACTAGGATAAGTTGGCATCTATCCATAGTGTAGGAATTAACCATATTACCGCCTTTATCACATTAAATACTTAAAAAGCTCAGGAACTCTTTCAGATGGGGTTTAATCACTGCAACTTGGATGCCCTACCTTCGTGACTTTCGGGGAATTGGGATCGCAGAAAGTATAGGACAGACTTCAAATGCCAATACGGATCTGTTGATATTAGAACCACTAATAAAACAATATCTAGACATTACGCTAGGAAACGTGTCATAGCATTAGTAATGAAATAACTAAGTTAGCACGCAATTCTCCTTGACTGTTCTCATTTTATTTACTTCTCGCATTTATTTTCCTGTCAAGATTTCAAATTAATTCAAAACCATTTTTAAACCTGTGACTAGGGCTGTAAACGAACCGAACGAACGCGAACGGAGGTATGTTCATGTTCGTTTATTTAATTTTAGCCGAATAAATAAACGAACGCGAACGCGTAATCGGACCAAAATTGTTGTTCATGTTCGTTTATTTAAATTTGAAATTGTTCATGTTCGTTTATGTTCGTTCATTAATAAGTTAAACGAACGTAAATCGGACATAAATGAGCATAAACGGACATAAATGAACGTAAACGATCATATATAAACCAAAACGGACATATACGAACGTGTAACTAAAGTTGTTATTTTAAACGATCCATATGATCATCTTATGTTTATAATCATTATCCCAAAATATGATCTTAATATACAGTCATACTACTATATTAGCATCATGAGTACGCATAGTCGATTCATGCACAAGGAAATCTAAACAACATCATTATCATAGTTAATATTCACGATGACTTCTATAGAACGTCTTTTTGAACGTCGTCAAAAAAGAGGTATTAGAAGTCACCCAAAAGTTGTATGCAAAAGATGTTCAAAAGCTGTGAAGTCATCCAAAAGTTGTGATCAAGTTGTCATTACTCAAGTAAGCTCGATATTTATGAAATCAATTTGTTCCTACATGAAACAAAAAGAGATATTAGGTTATTCTACTATTGTAAGAAAAAAATATTACAATTTGAAAGATAAAAGGTACCTTGGTTTTCTTTTTTTGTAGCCCATAATAATGGCGATACCAATCAGCTCCACAAATTAGCATATCTACAATGTTAGTTCCTAAAGAAGAACGATGTGGATCGATAACCCTCCCACCGGCACTAAAAGCAGATTCTGAAGCAACAGTAGTGAGCGGTATTGCCAATATCTCAGCAGCCATTTTGGACAGAATTTTATACTTAGAACTTTTCTCCTTCCACCAGCCTAATGCATCAAAGTATACACCTGGCTCACCAATGTACACCCCTTCTTCCAAATAAGTATCTATTTCTGACTTTACGCTTATAGTAGTACCCTCACTTCTGATATGTTGATCAAACTTAGTTGTGCCAGTTTTGATACGTTTACCCGACTTAGATGTTGAGCTTAGACTACGCTTAGACACACCACTTTGACTCTCAAGATTTACATTTGAAACAACATTTCTTGCTCTATGAGCGTCAACATACTCAACATACAATTCATCTAAAGTGTCCCGAACAATCTTCTTCTGAATAATAACCTCATCCGCGGAATATATGGCCTTAAAAGAGAAATCAATCAACTCCATCTTGTATCTAGGATCTAAAACATATCCAATTGAAATCAACAAATTAGTGCGGCCCCAGTACTTGTCAAATTTCTTTTTCATCTCAGTAGCCATGTCTTTCATGCAACCACTCGCATCCAAAAATACTTCATCCAATTCTTCTTTAATCCCATATAACTCACTAAGAAATAAATTGGAAGTAGGATACTCGGACCCTATATGATAATAGGATGAACTAGTTAGTCGTTTTAAAAAAAAGACTTGTAATAAAAAAGATATAGTACTTAAAAGAGATACCTGAAATTATATTTGGAGCCTCGTTGAAAAGTTCCAAGAATGAGCAAACCTCTTTGACTTTTTCCCAATCTTCCTCACTTGGCAAAGTGGTGTATGTAGGTTCCCGGTCAGCATAATTTACAAAAACTTCTTTGAACTCCAATGCTGTAGATAACATAGCATATGTAGCATTCCAGCGAGTGCTAACATCTACAATCAGATGTTTGTTTGAGACTAATAGTTGCTTGGAAAGTTCACTAAATACGTGCAAACGACCAGGAGACGCACCCACATGTTTCACACTCTCACGAACATTATGAATTATATTTCCAATTTCTGAGAGGCCGTCTTGAACTAACAAGTTGAGAATATGAGCACAACACCGCACATGAAACAACTTTCCACCAATAGCTAGTTTTCCTTGTAGATTTAAATTTTCTCTTAACTTCTTAGCTACTACATCATTGGTTTTTGCATTGTAAACTGTCAAAGTAGCCACCTTCATCTTGAAATTCCACTCTTTTAGACACTTGAAGAGACAATCATAGATGCCAATTCCATAATATGGCGGAGGCACATCAACAAAACTAAGTATGCACTTGTTTAACTTAAAATCATAGTCTACAAAGTGGCAAGTGACTACCATGTAATGGATATTTTGATTCAATGTCCACATATCAGTTGTAATGCTCACGCGGTTGACGGAATTTAACAATTTCTGAATTCTTTTCCTTTCAATTTTATAACTAGAAATGCAATCTTGTCTTGCTGATGCACGTGAGATCTTGTTAAATTTCGGGTTAGCTTCCTTCATAAGCAAAGTAAACAAGTCATATTCAACAAAATTGAAAGGCAATTCATGAACCATGAGCATGTGAGAAACAATCTCTCTTATCCTAGCATTGTCAAACTTCCAGTTTTGCACCACTGATGAAGAACCTGATTTTCCAGGCAAAACCTTTAAATTGAGTTGACCTTTCTTGAAAACTTTTAACTTCGGACAAATTTCAATGTGCCTGTGTAATGGAGTGGTGGAGCCTTTTTTAGTCTTCTTTATTTTTTCACGGCAATGTTTGCACTCATTCATCGCGGTTCCGTTACTCAACGTTATCTCATCAAAATGTACCCAAACCCCCGAAGTCTTTTTCCTTTTTCTTTTCCTGAATGGTGTACATTCTTCGGTATCAGCTACACTTGCTTGTTGTGCAGCGGCTGCTGCTGCAACACCTTCTTCTATGTTAGTAGCTTCGAGATTAATAATATTAGGAGGAGCTCTTTCCATTGTTGGAATGCCTTCACTTGATTCAGATCGAGACATCTACAATAAACAATGGCTACATATTAGCATTATAACTATAAATTTTGTATAGTGTTGTCTAATACTTGGGTATAAATATAATTTGTCAATAAACGATCCCCATCATATTCAATATAGAAACAAATCGTAAATACAATGTTAAGCGCAAATCTGAGAACAATGTAAGGTCTTAACTTTTGCCATATGTTATATGCTACTACTAATGTTCAAATACCATATTCACAGTCGATTATTCCATTGTAAGTTACTATGTTCCTAATGTTAATCAAGTATTAGTTCCCTTAAAATTAAGTGTACAACTACAATTGCATTTCAAGATGAGCCGACTGCAATTGTTATTTGTCAAAGATCCTAATTCCTAAAATAAATTTGTAATCTTACAAGCAAACTTTTACCTACAATAAATTAATAACATAGATTGAGTCTACAAACAATACTAAAAATAAAAAATTAAAATACTATATTAAGTGAGATTTGAGAATGTTAAATCGTACATACTACATAGGCTGTGTAAATTTGTTTAATCAATTTATGGTAATCAAACATAATGGTGCACATGTCATACATAAATAAACTCACAAAAATTAAGAAAATCAAACCTCAGATCCTTAATTGAATAATATTTGTAGAAGCAAATTTAGAGGTATTAGTTGAATGTGATATTGATGAGAAAGGTTTTTTTATTTTGATCTGCCGTTTCATTGTTCCATTTTCTCCCGCTCATTAGAATACTAGTATTGGCGCCAAAATTACTAGTTTTATCTTTTCACTTTCAACTTATCAATTTCAATTTCAACCTTAATGTTTTCTATAAGAGAAATTAATAAGTCGTTAGTATTATATTAATATATTATTTTAGGGACCTTAAATACTTGATATATTAATTTATTATTTTCTTTAATATTTGGGACGTTAATCGAACGTAAACGAACGAAATAAACGAACGTAATCGGACGGACATAATCGAACGTTCACGAACGTAAATAAACGAACGAAGCGTTTGTTCACGTTCGTTTATTTAACTAAACGGACCAAAATTCTTGTTCGTGTTCGTTCATTTATTAAATAAACGAACATAAACGAAATTCTCAGCGAACGATCTACGAACGGTTCGCTGAACGTTCAGTTCGTTTACAGCCCTACTTGTTAACAAGCAAGGTTTCGTGCATCCTGAAGTTATCTTGACTTCAATGTCATCATCAAACTCTGGCACTCGCTGAGGTAGCCAAAGGATATCTCTTAATCAACTGAAAAGTCACATCAATATATATATTTTGAACGGAAGGAAAATGTATGACCATAATCGGCAGAAGATCAGAACAACATATGGACTAACGAGATATCAATCGAG
>BQNB010044771.1:0-44682 GCA_026074375.1 Tanacetum coccineum | reverse complement strand
GGGAATTTTGGATACTTTTGGGATGTAGGATTTAGTGAGAGATATATTAATGGTAGTGGCTTTCGGCATTTTTGTCACCTAAACAAGTTATCAACAACATAAAAATGTTACAAAAAAATAATAAAGAGAATAAAATGAGGTTTTGAAAAATGACAAATGTGGGACAAGGATTACTTCGACTCTAAAATTAAAATATTAAAAAGTGATCCATATGCTCCTTAATTTATTTTTGACTTAATCTAAGATGTCAAAGAATATATATTAGTTATATATTTCAACATCAAGACAATGACCCAAACACTCCCTTATTACTATAAAGTTTGTTTAAGCTTCTCGAAAACTATACGTTAAGTGTATGTTTTGTTTGACAAGTATAAGTTTATTATTTTTGACTTGACAAGAGTTAAATAGAGTTTGTTTTGACTTAATACTATGTTTTAAAATGTTAAACCAAACGCCCCTTTATTTTATGTCTTTTATAAAATATATCAAAATATATATGAATTATATATCTTGATGACTTATACAAGTTAGGTAAGTGTTTATACAAGTGACAAAACTTTAGTGAGGGTCTTCTCGACTCTAAAAATAAAACCTAAGAAACGAACCAAACACCCCTTTATTTTTTATAACACATCATCTATTGATTCGAAAAGTATACATTTAGGAATGTACGTTTCGATGGGCAATGTATTGTTGTTTTGACATGTTTTTGGCATGAATCAACAATGTATAAACTTTGTTTCAAAAAAATTTAAAAATAAAATAAAAAGTATGTATATATATTTAAAAATTTCGAACAATTTTTTTTACTCAATTCTAATGAATGTATTGAATTCTTATGACTATGTGAATCATTGTAGTTATGGAATTCCTAGACCAAACTAAGAATTATGAAAATAATTAAAAACACACTATTTTGATTAAGAACAAAATCAGATGAAATTAAACAAATAGAGGTTGAAAAAACTTACAATGTATGTTGTTGATTAACTTGTTAGTAATTGCCCCTTGCAAATTTTGGTTGATTTGGTGATATGAGGTTTGATTTTTGAAGATTTTGGTGATGGTGGTTCGTTTGCAGCAGGTGGGAGAAGAAGAAAAGTGAAAAATGTGATGTTTGGTGTGAAATTTTGACTGAAAGGGGGTGTTTGTTTTTGCAGATGGGCGGTCCCCTTAATTAATTAAGGGGGCACCCTTTTTACACGGCCGGTCCCCTTAAAATTAAGGGGGCCGCCACCTGAAGAAAAAAAATTTGTTTTCTTTGATTTTTGGCTAGTTTTGTGAGAAGTATAAATATTAAAATACGTCGGGATATACCAGTAATATTAATTTATATAATCTAGTTGTCGATAAAATGGAGACAAGAGAAAAAAAATACTTGACACTTTTTATTAACTTTTCGTTAAAAAAACTTTAATTACTTCGGATGAAATAATCAAGTTGTCAAGCCGAAAGAAGAGTTAACAAGGATTAAGTGACTTTTTCAATTAACTTCTTGTCAATTGAATAAATTAATTATCTTGGATGAAATAATTAAATGTCACGATTTGGAGTATATACAAGACGATAAATATATTATGATAGAATAATAAATTGTAGTTAAAGCTTGAGATGATATCGATAGAAGTAGTTTATTGTAGACGTAAAGCCAACGTCGTAGACGAAGGGAGTTTGTTTCATCCATAGCGTTTTGATATCATGCCTTTCCGGCGTAAGATGTAAGACTAATCCTACTTCCATGTTAATAATTACCCACTAACTCATTTTTCTTCATCTACATGAGTTCGCTACTAGTGGACATAGAAGATTTCCATGTTAGGTACGTAGAGAATCCTAATTCAACTACGTGAGATATGAGTTCACAATGAACAAAATCTCTTAAATCTAGAAAATCAACAAATGGTATTTCTAGTGACTATATTATTTCTACAAGTTTAAATTTTATTCTATTTACTATTGCATATACTACATGTAGCAAAATAATATCTAGTCATGTAATATTTAACACATAATCTAAATCCTAAGAGGTTTAAAAAGAAGACATACATTTGCCTATGATGTATATTTTTCAACATCTTCAAGAGAGCAATTGTTGAAAGAGAAATTATTTGGTAAATCCGTCATACGATTTTAGGAATGTATTCTCTCGTCAGATTCCAAGAAACATTCATGAACAACTCCACCAAAATGTTACAACGACTCAACCACTTAGACTCCAATTTCTCATGGGTCCAAAATTATTAGTTCCGAACATGTTTTGCATATGTTGCATTTGATTCGGATACATATAGGGTGAACATATTCCCCATGGAGAGAAGTTTAGTTGACAAACTACACCATCCCTAACGGTCTAATAACAAAAACACCCCCCCCCCCCCCCAACACCAAAATCCCATACCCTTAAAACCCACCCAACCGCAAAAACCTCCCCCACAAAAAAGATATATAACGCCTTCATCAACGAGAGGATTACTAAGTGGACATATGATATTTCCATATAACGTATGACAAAAATCTATACACAAGAATAGTTCAAATGTGACTAATCTCTTCAAAGCTAGAGAACCTACAAATGATATCTCTAGAGACTACACTATTTTCTAAGAACTAATTATACTACAACATCATAGTAATACATAGACATTTTATTCTACGAAGATGAAAAGTGAGGCATACCTTAGTCTTTGGAATTATCTTCATCAATGTTTTCATAATGTAAATGATAAGGGTTCATGAGAACCTTATCATGAATTTCTTAATCCGAAGACAAAGAATATTTGTAGAGAACACACCAATTCAAAGGTTGCGATGGCTTATCCATTTGGTCCCCAACGTTTCATGTATCTGAAGTTATTGTTTCCGCATATGTTTTGCATTTGGTTTTGGCACATACATGGTGAACAGACGTATCCATACATGAGTGAAAACTAAGTGGAGTGTGAATGATCCATAATATGTTTATACAAGGATATTTTTGTCTACCTTGGTCTCTCCTAGGTTGAGGTGTTCTAGACCGAGGTCGAGGACTATTAGTCTTTCTTGGAGGTGGAGTTTTAGACCTCATTGTGGGTTTAGTAAATCCGACTTCAGGTTTTAAGGAGGGTTTGTAAAAATATTTTACCTCATCATCGCTCTCAATAGGAATTTTAGTATTGTTTATAAGTATAAATTTTTGTTTTGAATTTGATTCTATCAATTTTTCTTTCGACTCGACTTCTTAGGCTTTTACAAACTTTACTTGTTTGGTTTCACTAGGTGACTCTTTGGTAAAATTAAAACCTAACCCAGATTTATCTCTGGAAGTTTTTTGAGAATTTATTATATTTTTCTAAGTGATTAGACTACTATTCAATAAATTGATTTAGCCTAGATATTTCTTTTCTAAGCATTTCATTATCAGGAAGCTAAGGGTCTTGACATAATTTACATATTTCAATTACTTCCTTACCTTTTTTCTTAAGCCTAGATAGTTTATCTATTAATTACTAGTACGTCATTTTCTAATTCTATTTGTAAGCTGTTTTTGAGTTTTATTTTTAGCCATGACCTTAGTCCTAAATTTGCATAGTCTACTATATTCATTATCTAAGTCTTTTTTGTCTAGTAATGATTGGTCATCACTAAAGTATTCGGTTTTGGAAAATACCTCATTTGAAGCTTTAGCCATAAGACACTTTTCGTCATTTGTCTTATCCTCTTCATCTTCGTCGCTATTACTCCAAGATCCTCCAACAAATGCTTTTTGATTTTGATATCTTGATAGTTTTGGACATTCTCCGACGAGATGATTTGGATCTCCACACTTAAAGCATTTTCTTTCGCCTTTGCTATTTTTATTTCTTTGAAATGATATATCTTCTCTCTTCATGTGGTTGTCTTACGAATCGTCCTTGTCTTTTGAAGAATTTCTTGAAGTCTCTTACGGCCATGGCGTATTCTTCATCTTCACTATCGGAGGTTGAGCTATTATCATCACTCGAACCCTTTCTAGCTTTCAACGTAATAGATCTACTTTGTTCTCTTTTGCTTTTGACGGTTTCGGAATCTTTCTTAATTACTTCTTCATAAACCTTCAAATTCCCAATGAGTTCGTCAAGTGATAGAGTTGTTAGATTCTTTGATTCTTCAATCGCCGTGACTTTTGCGCGCCATTTAGGATATAGTGCCCTAAGAAATTTCCTAACAAAATTCTTGCTCGAAAAACTTTCGTCAAGTGCTTTTAGACTAGTAATAATAGTGTTAAATTTAACAAAGGCATTATCTATTTATTCCTCTTTCGGGATCATGAAATGTTCATATTGTTAAACAAGAAGATCTATTTTGTTAGCTTTGACTTGATTACTACCTTGATGAGTGATTAACAAAGTATCCCAAATTTCTTTTGCGGTTTGACACATAAAAATTCTTTCGTATTCTTTACGTGCCAAATCATTATAAATTACCATTTTAGCTTTATTATTTTTTGCAAGTTTCTTTATAAGATCATTGTTTTGTTTATGAAAAGGTAAAATTTCATCTATTTAGTTTCGATATATTTTTGAATAGGAGAAAATTCACCATCGGTAATAACATGCCAAACGTCTAGATCTTTTGACTTCACATAAGTTTCGAATCTATTTTTCCAATAAATAAATCCATCACTTTCAAATAGTGGTGATCTTTGTATAGATTGCCCTTCTAAATATTTTTCGGATTCCATATATCGATTCAAGTTTTAAAATACAATTTATTTTAAAATTCTGTTTAGTGTGGCTCTTGATACCAATTGTTGAAAACTAGAAGGGGGTTGAATAGTTTGCCGCTTTTTAAATTTAAGGTGTTAATGTGTTTGTAAACTTTTAGATTCGACTTTATGTGATTCCAACACTTACACAATATGATCAATATACTTATCTAAACAATCAATAGAATGATATGAGAAAGTAATGTAAGACAATAGATAAGATTATAACAAATCAAACACAACGCGAGGATTTATAGAGGTTCGGTACGAAGCACCCTTCACCTACAACCCACTTAATCCCCTGAGCACCAAAAACAAGAGTTTACTTCACCACTGTCAACAAACTCCTATATTGCGGAGAAAACCTGTTACACAACGTTGCACTACAACCGATTTACGACACAAAGTTAAATGTTGAGTTCTAATCTCAATCTATCACAACATAACTTCATGACTTGTTCACGACTTCACAACTTCACGACTTCTTCACAACTTCAAGACTTCTTCACAACTTCAAGACTTCTTCACAACTTCACTTCACCACACTACTTATATCACAACTATCTAACACTACTTGGTAAGATCACCATGATCTAACTATACTTATAAAGATCACCAAGATCTAGCTACTACACACAAATACAAGATATACAATTGATTTACAAATCTGTGATATGGATGCAACAAGATTGCAATACACACTTGAGGTGTAATGCTTCTTCACTTGATTATGAAAGTATTCTTCTCTTGCACTTGAGGAATTGAGATTGGATCACTTGGAAACAAAGCTTTATGATTAAATGATCAAAGGATTTTAGTGAGATGTGTGGCCAGTTTTAGAACAGAAAAAATAAGTGCAAAAGGTAAGAAAATAGTGGGGAAAAGTCCAGTATTTATAGGACAGACTGGGGGAGCGTCTACCTAGGGGCGGTCCTCTTAAAATTAAGGGGGCCGCCCGTGTATTTAAGGGGGACGCCCTAGGCTAGGGCCTCCCCAGTTTGTCTTTTGTGTAGGGAGAATTTCTGGAACTTTTATAGCCGTTTTAGGTCCGAAAATTTGAATTTCAAAATGTTTATTTTGAATAAAACATTTCTTTTAATTGTAGAAAATGTTTTGTAATGTTTATAAAAATGTTTACAACATTTTATTAAAGTTAGAGGTTGAATAAAAATTTCCTTTGATCATAAAATGCATTAAGCATTTATTTATTCATACCTTTAAGTGATATAATTATCAAAATGAAAATTTACTACTAATTACTTGTTTACGTTTAATTTTACATTGAACGTTTTTATATTTTATGATTATCAAAACGTAAAGATGTGAAAAATATTAATAATGTTTTTAGGCATTATATTTTATCAACAATCTTTGATAAGATCGTTTAGCCCATCTAGGATATGTTTTACAAATAACTTATATACGCAGCGGAAATTAAAGAACAATAAGTTATTAAACAAGGTTTTAACCGAACGTTCATGCCTCAATATTATTAGTACGTTACCTAACTGTAACATGGATCCTATGATCCTTGAGGCTACTATACATATTGACGCCTTTATAACAACGTCTATAAACTAACTACTAACAATTTACATAAACTACTATTAGACTCTCATTGGGAGAGATCTAAACTAACGATGATGCATAAACTACATACTTAAACCTCCTTTTATAGTATAAGTGAGTCAAGGTTTACTATGGAAACTACAAATGATAATAATTAAAAAATCAATTATTAGTCATTGACCAAAATAATATCATAGACCAATCAATAGTAATTTCCTTTTTTGACCAAATTATTATCTTTTGACCAAATCATTATCTTTGATGACCAATTATTCAAACATTATCTTTGATAAATCTTTTAATTTCATATCTTTGTATAATTCTTTGACTTACAACTTTGGTCCTTTATGTTTTCATCTGTTTCCTATTCGTGTTTTTTAGGGACTTATCAACTGAAAATATAATTCCCAACAAAATATTCCCCTAGTTGATAATGAACAAAACCCAATAAGCATGAACTTCCCCTGAAGTTAAATACGAATGGACGAAACCTTTTCCCTTTTTGTTATATATCAAGTAGGGTTCTCAGAAATATCAACATGCAGATGGTTAAAATCATTTAATCAATAAGCATTCCCTTAAAAGTATGCAAACCAACTCTTGAATCCTCGAACTCAGTAGGCTCTATGTAGAGATCTACTGATGTAGAGAAAAATAGAGTATAACGAATTGATGAAGAATAGAATCTCCAAACTATGTCTTTATATCTTGTACTACCACGGACGTTGAACTCATACTCCAATGTAATTAAGCAGAACCAGCGATCTCATTGACAAAATCCTCATTCCTCTATTAAATGAGACACTGAGCACAATAATGTAACTCCTTAAAGTGATAGCGAATGTGAGGCATTGAGCACCTTAAGAAAAAATCACAGTCATTCCTAGATTTTTGCAAGTCTTTCGTACACCAATACAGAAAACCAACCAGTTACCTCCTGCTAAAAGGTATGGATAAGAACACGCATCAGTGAAACCTCACTAACATCGAAATAAGCAAATATTCACTTTCTTCGTATCACCTCTTCAATAAATCCAAAATAGCCATAAATCAATAAGAATAAACTGTTGTGAATAACAGTTCCATCCGAGATCTACAAAATCCAATCATCATAAAACTATATACCAAGAAACCCTTGAATAATAACAATACTTGAAGATCGTATTGCATACCAAAAAGGTAGAGAGGACGATCATAAAGATTGTTATAGCAATTTAACTCCAAAACCCCATAAAACTTTTACCACAAATCGGTTTCTTGAAATTTAGGGTTTTAGGGTTTCTTCAAAAACCTTGTAATCCTAGATCGAGAGCCACCATGCTCTATACCAATTGAAAAGATACGTTTAGCCATCTAGATATGCTTTAACAATAACTTATATACGCAGCAGAATTAAAGAAACAATAAGTTATTAAACAAGGTTTAACCTTAAAAAATAACGATGACGTTCATGCCCTCAATATTAAATATTACGTACTACTGTAACATGGATCCCTATGATCCTTAGCTACTAATACAAATAGTTAGAGATAAGGCGACAAAAAACATGTCGTCTATAAACTAACTAATAACTATTACATAAACTAACTATTAGACTCTCATTGGGAGAGATCTAACTATGATGGATGCATAAACTACATACCTTAAACCTCCTTTTATAGTATAAGGAGTCAAGGTTTACATGGAAACTAATAATGATAATAATGATAAAATCAATTAGTATTCTTTGACCAAATTAATATCTTTGACCAATCAATAGAATATTGAACCAAATTATTATCTTGACCAAATCATTATCTTTGACCATTAATCAATCATTATCTTTGACCAAATCATTCAATTCTGTACCTTTGTAGTATTCTTTGACTACAACTTTGGTCCTTTATGTTTCCATCTTGTTTCATTCGTGTTTTGTCTTATCAACTAAAAATATAATTCCCAACAATCTCCCCCTTTTTGGTGATTACAAAATTTAAACTCATTAAATGTAAAATTATTTTTAAACAAGTATTTAGTGAGTTTCATGTCATTTCTCCACCCTTTTTGTAGAATCAAAAAGACATCGTTGATAAAATTGCCAAGTTAATCGATCGGAATAAATTGCTCCCCCGTGGGGGGGGGGGGGGGGTGGGGGGGGTGAGGGGGTTGGTGTGACACCGCGCGTGGGGGTGATTTTTTTTTTTTTTGTTTTGTGGTGTTTTATGTTTGGTGTGGGGGGTCGATAGGAATCAAGGAATCGAGCTATGGTTTCTTGGCTACAAAACCGAGTTAGAACAATACAAATATTTCTAACATGTAGCAAGAGGGAAAAATTTGGCATACTAGTAATGCAACTAACAATAATTATCCCATTGAAGTAAAATAGTGTGTGAACCACACTCATACATACATAAGAAAAATAGATAACATGCTAACATACATGAAAATTTTAAACTACAAAGAGTCCTAAAACTAGTGAAGCTCCATAGGATTTGCATTACAAAAATGGTGGATGGACCAATTCTAATATAAGACAAACCAAGAGAAAGTTTAGTAAGGTTGAAGATGTGAGGATGGTGTTTGGAATGAAGCGAAGTTGGTAGTTGTGAGAGCATGTGACAATCAAAATGAAAACATAGAAAATGAAGTAATATACTCTCATCCAAATAAAAGAGTATGATTTTGAATGCAACATAAGCATGAATCTCCATATGCCTCAAGAAGGTTAAAAGGAATAGGATGACCAACAATAGGTGGTGAAGGTGATGGAGTATCAAATTGGACATCAAGTGGGGTAATTGGTGAAATGGTGGAGTGATGTCCATTGATGCATTTTCTTGAGTTAGAGGTATGCATAAACTCTTGGAGGTGGAAGATGTTTGATTGGGTTTAAGTAACCATTGCTGAAAATGCTGTATGTAGGTTGGTGAATTGGGTATGTATTCCCAATAAAAGATTAGAAAGTATCTTTGGTTTAGGAAACAAGATGTTGTTTAAAGGGTGCATTAGGAGCACTAGGTGATGATAGTTGAAGTGTGGGTGATGGAGTTTTTGTGTCATCATGGGTTAAATCCACAAACAATTGTTTTGTGGAATGATGTTGATTTTGGTCTCATGGAGGCTTGGAGATGTGAAGCACAGTTGGTATTCCAAGGATATTGATAGTGGTAAGTGTATGATTTGGTGATGATGTGTTGGTGATGATCATTTGGAATGGATTAAGGGAATAGAAGGATTGAAAAAGGATGAATTTGAACTAGATATTAGGTTGTTCCAAATTGTGTTCGAGGCATTCTGGGCAAAGATAGCTGAAACAAGGCAATAGAGGGTCAAAAAGCAAGAAAAATACTGTTTTACCCGTGATTCACTAGGGCGGTCCCCTTAAAGATAAGGGGGCCGCCCGTTATGAATTAAGGGGTCCGCCCTCTGTTGGCTTCCATTTTTCAAAAAACATTTTTACTCATAATTTTTGGAGAGTAATTTTTGTTTTTTTGTGGTTATTACCAGCAGCCTATGACTTGATATGAGCACAAATGCATTTAAATCATATAGCATCTAATAAGTTATTATTACATGCTATATGATTAAATGTGCTCATACAACTCAATAGAGCTTGCTGAAAATAACCACCAAAACAAAAATACTCTCACAAAAATTCTGAGAAAAATCGTTTTTTTGTAAAAATGGAAGCCAACAGAGGGCGGACCCCTTAATTCATAACGGGCGGCCCCCTTATCTTTAAGGGGACCGCCCTAGTGAATCACGGGTAAAACAGTATTTTTCTTGCTTTTTGACCCTCTATTGCCTTGTTTCAGCTATCTTTGCCCAGAATGCTCGAACACAATTTGGAACAACCTAAACTAGTTCAAATTCTTATCCCATTTTCAATCCATCTCCACCCATAAAATCCGATTCAATGATCATCACCAACACATCATCCACCAAATCATACACTAACCACTATCAATATCCATGGCATCCACTAGAGCTTCCATCTCCAAAGCCTCCAAGAGACCAAAAATCAACATCATTCCACCAAAACAATTGTTTGTGGATTTAACCCATGATGACACAAAAACTCCATCACCCACACTTCAACTATCATCACCTAGTGCTCCTAATGCACCCTTTAAAACACCATCAACCAAAGATACTTCCTCATCTTTTATTGACTACATACCCAAATCACCAACCTCATCAACATCATTTTCACTCAATGGTTACTTAAACCCACTAACATCTCCACCTCCAAGAGTTTCTTCACTACCTCTAACTCAAGAAAATGCATCAATGGACATCACTCCACCATTTCACCAATTACCCCACTTGATGTCCAATTTGATACTCCATCACCTTCACCACCTATTGTTGGTCATCTATTCTTTTAACCTCTGCGGCATATGAGAAGTCATGCTTATTGTGCCATTTCAAATCATACCTTAATATTTGGATTGAGAGATAAACTTCAATATATGTTTTCATATATTGAACACATGCTCTCACAACTACCAACAACTATCATTCCACCACCTCCACCATCTTCACCAAACTAAACATACTCTATGTTTGTCTTCTCAAATAATTGTACATCCACCATTTTGTAAGCAAATCCTATGGAGCTTCACTAGTTTTAGGACTCTTTGTAGTTTAAAATTTTCATGTATGTTAGCATGTTATCTATTTTTCTTATGTATGTAAAGAGTGTGGGATCACACACTTATTTAACTTCAATTGTATAAAGTAATGTTAGTTAGCATTCCAAGAAGCAAAATTTAATCCCTCTTGCTACATGTTAGAAATATTTGTTATTGTTTCTAACTCGGTTTTGTAGCTAAAAACCATAGCTCGATTCCTTGATGCCCTCGAACGAGGAAGCAACATCAAGGGTGGAGCAATTATTCGTCGATCTAACTAGCAATTATCAACGATGTCTTTTGATTCTACAAAAATTGTGTAATTGAAAAAGAGAAAATGACATGAAACTCACTAAATACTTGTTTAAAAAATAATTTTACATTTTAAGAGTTTAAATATTGTAAACACCAAAAAGGTGAGATTGTAGGGAATATATATATTTAGTTGATAAGACAAAACACGAATGAAACAAGATGGAAACATAAAGGACCAAAGTTGTAGTCAAAGAATACTACAAAAGATAAGAATTGAAAGATTTGGTCAAAGATAATGATTGAATAATTGGTCAAAGATAATGATTTGGTCAAAGATAATAATTTGGTCAAAGAATACTAATTGATTGGTCAAAGATATTAATTTGGTCAAAGAATACTAATTGATTTTATCATTATAACATTTATAGTTTCCATTGTAAACGTTGTTTTAACTTGACTCCTTATACTAATAAAAGGATTAAGTATGTAATTTATGCATCCATCATAGTTTTCGATCTCTCCCAATGAGAGTTCAATAGTTAGTTTATGTAATAGATATGTAGTTAGTTATATTATAGACGTGTTATAGACTCTATTATGTTATTAGTAGCCTCAAGGATCATAGGATCCATGTTACAGTTAGGTAACGTACTAATAATATTGAGGCATGAACGTTCGGTTAAAACCTTGTTTAATAACTTATTGTTCTTTAATTTCCGCTGCGTATATAAGTTATTTGTAAAACATATCCTAGATGGGCTAAACGATCTTATCAATTGGTATCAGAGCCTGGTGGCTCTCGATCTAGGATTACAAGGTTTTTGAAGAAACCCTAAAACCCTAAATTTTCAAGAAACCCGAATTGTGAAAATTTTTATGGGTTTTTGAGTTAAATTGCAATAACAATCTTTAGGATCGTCCCTCTCACTCATTTCTGTGTATGCACTACTAATCTCAAGTATTGTTATTATTCAAGGGTTTCTTGGTATAATTGATTTATGATGATGGTTTTAGATCTCGGATGGAACTGTTATTCACAACAGTTTATTCTTATTGATTTATGGCTCATTTTGGATTTATTGAAGAGGTGATTACGAAGAAAATTGAATATTGCTTATTTGATGTTTAGTTGAGTTTCACAGATGCGTGTTCTTATCATACCTTTTAGCAGGAGGTAACTTGTTTGTTTTGTATGGTGACGAAGACTTGCAAAATCTAGGAATGTGTGATTTTTCTTAAGGTGCTCAATGCTCACATTCGCTATCACTTGAAGGAGTTACGTTATTGTGCTCAGTGTCTCATTATAGAGAATGAGGATTTTGTCAAGAGATCGCGGTCTGCTTATACATTAGGAGTATGAGTTCAACGTCGTGGATAGTACAAGATATAAGACATAAGTTTGGGAGATTCTACTTCTTCATCAAATTCCGTTTACTCTATTTTCTTTAAAAAAAAAAAAATAAACATCAGTGATCACTACAAGAGCCAACTGAGTTTCGAGAATCAGAGATGGTTAGCATACTTTCAGGGGAAGCTTATTGATTAAATGTTTAACCATCTGCAGGTTGCATATCTACTGAAGACCCCTACTTGATTATAACAAAAAGGGGAAGATGTTTCGTTTCATTCGTATAATTACACATCAGGGGAAAGTTCATGCTTAATGTGTGTATAGTCATTATCAACCCCAAAAAGGGGGGAAAAGATTGTTGGAATTATATTTACAGTGATAAGACAAACACGAATGAAACAAGATGAAAACTAAAGGACCAAAGTTTGTAGTCCAAAGTATACTACAAAAGATAGAATTAAATGATTTGATCAAAGAATAAGATTAATAATTGGGTCAAAGATAATGATTTGGTCAAAGATAATAATTTGGTCAAAGAATACTAATTGATTGGTCAAAGATATTAATTTGGTCAAAGAATACTATTGATTTATCAATTATTATCATTTTATTTTCCATGCAAACCTTGCTCCTATAATTAATAAAAGGAGGTTAAAGGTATTAGTTTATGCATCCATCATAGTTAATCTCTCCCCAATGAGAGTCTAATGTTAGTTTATGAAAGTTAGTAGTTAGTTTATAGACGTGGTAATAGTCGACTATATGTAATAGTAGCCTCAAGGATCATGGAATCAAGTTACAGTTAGTACCGTACTAATAAATTGAGCATTAACGTCCGGTTAAAACCTTGTTTAATAACTTATTGTTTTCTATAATTTTCCGCTGCGTATATAAGTTATTTGTAAAACATATCCTAGATGGGCTAAACGATCTTATCAAAGATTGTTGATAAAATATAATGCCTAAAAACATTATTAATATTTAATCACATCTGCGTTTTAGATAATCATAAAATATAAAAACGATCAACTGTAAAATTAACGTAAACAAGTAATTAGAAAAGTAACATTTCATTTTGAATAATTATATCACTTAAAGGTATGAATATAATAATTGCTTAATGCATTTATGATCAAAGGAAATTATTTATATCACTCTAACTTAATAAAATGTTGTAACATTTTTAATAAACATTACCAAACATTTCTACAATTAAAGGAAATGTTTTATTCAAAATAAACATTTTGAAAATCAAATTTTCTCAGACCTATAAACGGCTATAAAAGTTCCAGAAATTCTCCCTACACAAAATGACAAACTGGGGAGGGGGGTGCCCTAGCCTAGAGGCGTCCCCCATAAATACACGGGCTGCCCCCTTAATTTAAGAGGACAGCCACCTAGGTAGACCGCTCCCCCAGTCTGTCCTAAAAAATACTGGACTTTTCCACAATTTCTTACCCTTTGCACTTATTTTTCTTTTCTAAAACTGGCCACACATCTCACTAAATCCTATTGAACATATTAATCAATAAAGCATTTGTTTTCAAGTGATCTCAATCTCAATTCCTCAAGTGCAAGAGAAGAATACTTTCATAATCAAGTGAAGAAACATTACACCTCAAGTGTGTATTGCAATCTTGTTGCATCCATATCACAGATTTGTAAATCAATTGTATATCTTGTTATTTGTGTAGTAGCTAGATCTTGTGATCTTAAAAGAATAGTTTAGATCATGGTAGATCTTACCAAGTAGTGTTAGTAGTTGTGTTAAAGTAGAATGGTGAAGTGAAGTTGTGAAGAAGTCTTGAAGTTGTGAAGAAGTCTTGAAGTTGTGAAGAAGTCGTGAAGTTGTGAAGTCGTGAACAAGTCATGAAGTTATGTTGTGATAGATTGAGATTAGAACTCAACATTTAACTTTGTGTCGTAAATCGGTGTAAGCAACGTTGTGTACAGTTTTCTCCGCCATAAAGGAGTTTGTTGACATGGTGAAGAAAACTCTTGATTTTGGTGCTCGGGGAGTGGAGTAGGGCGAAGAGGTGCTTCGTTACCGAACCACTATAAATCCTCGCGTTGTGGTTTGATTGTTCTTACTCTTATCTATTGTCTTACATTACTTTCTCATATCAATATCTTTTGATTGTATAGATATAAGTATATTGATCATATTGTGTAAGTGTTGGAATCACATAAAGTCGAATCTAAAAGTTTACAAACACTTTAACACCTTAAATTTAAAAAGCGGCAAACTATTCAACCCCCTTCTAGTTTTCAACAATTGGTATCAAGAGCCACACTAAACAATAATTTTAAAATAAATTGTATTTTAAAACTTGAATCGATATATGGAATCCGAAAAATATTTAGAAGGGCAATCTATACAAAGATCACCACTATTTGAAAGTGATGGATTTATTTATTGGAAAAATAATCCGAAAACTTAATGTGACGCAAAAGATCTAGACGTTTGGCATGTTATTACCGATGGTGATTTTTCTCCTATTCAAAATAATCCCGAAACTAAAAAGGATGAAATTTTACCTTTTCATAAACAAAACAATGATCTTATAAAGAAACTTGCAAAAAATAATAAAGCTAAAATGGTAATTTATAATGATTTGGCACGTAAAGAATACGAAAGAATTTTTATGTGTCAAACCGCAAAAGAAATTTGGGATACTTTGTTAATCACTCATCAAGGTAGTAATCAAGTCAAAGCTAACAAAATAGATCTTCTTGTTTTAACAAATATAGAACATTCATGATCCCGGAAGAGGAATCAATAGATAATGCCTTTGCTAAATTTAACACTATTATTACTAGTCTAAAAGCACTTGACGAAAGTTTTTCGAGCAAGAATTTTGTTAGGAAATTTCTTAGGGCACTATATCCTAAATGGCGCGCAAAAGTCACGGCGATTGAAGAATCAAAGAATCTAACAACTCTATCACTTGACGAACTCATTGGGAATTTGAAGGTTTATGAAGAAGTAATTAAGAAAGATTCCGAAACCGTCAAAAGCAAAAGAGAACAAAGTAGATCTATTGCCTTGAAAGCTAGAAAGGGTTCGAGTGATGATAATAGCTCAACCTCCGATAGTGAAGATGAAGAATACGCCATGGCCGTAAGAGACTTCAAGAAATTCTTCAAAAGACAAGGACGATTCGTAAGACAACCACATGAAGAGAGAAAATCATTTCAAAGAAATAAAGAAGACAAAAATGCAAAGGCGAAAGAAAATGCTTTAAGTGTGGTGATCCAAATCATCTAGTCGGAGAATGTCCAAAACTATCAAGATATCAAAACCAAAAAGCGTTTGTTGGAAGATCTTGGAGTGATAGCGACGAAGATGAAGAGGAGAAGACAAAGGACTAAAAATGTCTTATGGCTAAAGATTCTAATGAGGTAGTTTCCGAAACCGAATACTTTAGTGATAACCAATCATCATTAGATGAAAATGACTTAGATAGTGAATATAGTAGACAATGCAAAATAGGACTAAAAGTCATGGCTAAAAATAAAACTTTAAAACATGCTAAAATAAAACTAGAAAATGAAGTACTAGAATTAAAAGTTAAATTATCTAGATTAGAAAAAGGTAAGGAAGTAAATGAAGAATGTAAATTATATCAAGATCTTAGGCTTGAAAATGAGAAGCTTAGAAAAGAAATATCTAGTGTGGAAAACTAGAAGGGGAGTTGAATAGTTTACCGCTTTTTAATTAAGGTTTTAAATTTGTTTGTAAAATTTTAGATTTGACTTTTATGTGAATTCAACACTTGCACAATATGAACAATATACTTATCTAAACAATCAATAAAATGATATGAGAAAGTAATGTAAGACAAGAGATAAGAGTAAGAACAATCAAACCACGATGCAAGGATTTATAGTGGTTCAGTAACGAAGCACCTCTTCGCCCTACTCTACTCCCCGAGCACCAAACTCGAGAGTTTTCTTCACTATGTCAACAAACTCCCTTATGGCATAAGGGAGTTTGTTGACATAGTGAAGAAAACTCTCGAGTTTGGTGCTCGGGGAGTGGAGTAGGGCGAAGAGGTGCTTCGTTACCGAACCACTATAAATCCTTGCATCTGGTTTTTAATATTTTTTTTTTTGATTGGTTCTTATAATCTTATCTCTTTCTTACATAACTTTCCTCATATCATTTTATTGACTGTATAGAAAAGTATATGTTCAATAGTGCAAGTGTTGAATTCCACATAAAAGCCGAATCTAAAATTTTACAAACAAATTTAAAACCTTTAATTAAAAAGCGGTAAACTATTCAACCCCCCTTCTAGTTTTCCACGCTAGATATTTCTTTTCCAAGCTTCTCATTTTCAAACCTAAGATCTTGACATAATTTACATTCTTCATTTACTTCCTTACCTTTTTCTAATCTAGATAATTTATCTTTTAATTCTAGTACTTCATTTTCTAGTTTTATTTTAGCATGTTTTAAAGTTTTATTTTTATCCATGACTTTTAGTCCTATTTTGCATTGTCTACTATATTCACTATCTAAGTCATTTTCATCTAATGATGATTGGTCATCACTAAAGTATTCGGTTTCAGAAAGTACCTCATTAGAAGCTTTAGCCATAAGACACTTTTCGTCCTTTGTCTTCTCCTCTTCATATGCTAATTTGCCCTAGAACAAGGTATTATTGTTAGATGCCTACTATCTCTAATTACAAAATGTCCGTTTGACAGGGTGTTCACAAATGATTCATACCCCGAACAGGGCTGTCAAACCCAATAGATATATTTAATGCATTAGCGTTTACCCCTTCAAGGCGATTAACGGTCCACGAAATAAGGGACTTCAACAATAGCAACTTATGCGGAAACAATCTCATAATCAGGTCCAACATACCATAAAATCATATGTGTTCGATTTATAAAATAAAACATGCATCACCCTCGCGGGCTATAAAACAATCAAAAGATTTAAAAGCGAGGCTATGAACTCACCTTAAGCAAAAGTATCCAATCAACTCAACTCAACAAGCGCAAAACACTTCACGTCTCAACCGCGACCTATATATGTATATATAGCGGCACGTGACTAAAAGTAAATAAATAATGCATACTTGCATATATTTTATATCATTATTAAGTATATATAATCATATACTACAATCTCCAAGTGCGACATAAAACATTTACTTCGACGCACCATGTTCAATCCTTTACCATTACTTTATGCTTTGTTTAATAAAAGTTTCTATATTTAGAAAATTGCCGAAAGTAAGGATAATATAATCCAAACTTCATATTTCATCTTAACTTAACTAACATTACGAACCCTTTGTTTATAAAAGTCCATGTTCAAAAGTATGAGAAGTTTGACTTTTAATTTGGTATACCTTGGTCTCATCCTAGTTGAAGGGTGTTTTGGGAACGGAGAGATAGTTTTCTTTCTTCTCGATAAGGTGTTTTAGACCTCATTGTGGGTTTAGTAAATCTGACTCCGGGTTTTAAGAAAGGTTTGTAAAAATGTTTTACCTCATCATCACTTGCAATAGGAATTTTAGTAATTGTTAATAGAGTATATTTTATTGGTATTTGATTTGTTTTGATTCTATCAGAGATTTTCTTTTGACTCCGACTCTTAACTCATACAAAAATTACTTGTTGTGGTTTTGCTAGGTGCCCCTTTTGTAAAATTAAATATTAAAACCGTATTTCTTCGGAAGGGTTTTTGAGAACTTATTATTTTCTTAAGTGAGTGACTACTATCATTTAATTGATTTAGCCTAGATATTTCTTTTCTAAGCTTCTCATTTTCAAACTTAAGGTCTTGACATAATTTGCATTCTTCATTTACTTCCTTACCTTTTTTCTAACCTAGATAATTTATCTTTTAATTCTAGTGCTTCATTCTCTAATTCTATTTTAGCTTGTTTTAGAGTTTTATTTTTAGCCATGACTTTAATTTCTATTATGCATAGTCTACTATATTCACTATCTAAGTCATTTTCATCTAATGATGATTGGTCATCACTAAAGTATTCTGTTTCGGAAAGTACCTCATTAGAATCTTTAGCGATAAGACATTTTTAGTCCTTTGTCTTCTCCTCTTCATCATCGTCGCTATCACTCCAAGATCCTCCAACTAACGCCTTTTGATTTTGATATTTTAATTGTTTCGGACATTCTTCGATGAGATGATTTGGATCTCCACACTTAAAACATTTTCTTTCTCTTTTACCATTTTTGTCGTCTTTATTTCTTTGGAATGATTTTCTTTCTTTATATGGTTGCCTTACGAATCATCCTCGTCTTTTGAAAAATTTCTTGAAGTTTCTTACGGCCATGGCGTATTCTTTATCTTCACAATCGGAGGTTGATCTATCATCGTCATTAGATTCCTTTCTAGCTTTCAAGGCAATAGATCTACTTTGTTCTCTTTTGCTTTTGACGATTTTAGAATCTTTCTTAATTACTTCTTCATGAACCTTCAAATTTCCAATGAGTTCGTCAAGCGATAGAGTTGTTAGATTCTTTGATTCTTCAATCACCGTGACTTTTGCGCGCCATTTTAGATGTAATTCCCTAAGAAATTTCCTAACACAATTCTTGCTAGAAAAATCTTCATCAAGTGCTTTTAGACTAGTAATAATAGTGTTAAATTTAGCAAAAGCATTTTTTTATGAACGGCAATTGTGGCTACATGGCCCTTAGCCCATAATTTAACAAAAACATTATCTATTGATTCCTCTTTCAGAATAATGAATTGTTCATATTGTTGAACAAGAAAATCTATTTTGTTTGCTTTGACTTGATTATTACCTTGATGAGTGATTAACAAAGTATCCCAAATTTCTTTTGTAGTTTGACACATAAAAATTCTTTCATATTCTTTGCGTTGTAAAGCATTATAAATCACCATTTTTGCTTCATTATATTTAGCAAGTTTCTTTTTAAGTTCATCGTTTTGTTTATGAAAAGGTACAATTTCATCCTTTTTTGTTTTGGGATTATTTTGAATAGGGGGAAAATCACCATCGGTAATAACATGCTAAAGATCTAGATCTTTTGACTTCACATAAGTTTCGAATCTATTTTTCCAATAAATAAATCCATCACTTTCAAATAGTGGTGGTCTTTGCATAGATTGCCCTTCTAAATATTTTTTTGATTCCATAGATCGATTCATGTTTTAAAATACAATTTATTTTAAAAATCTTGTTTGTAAAATTTAGATTCGACTTTTTGTGAATTCAATACTTGCACAAGATGAACAATATAAATATATGAAATGATAAAGTAAGACAAGAGATAAGAGTAAGAACAATCAAACCACAACGCGATGATTTATAGTGGTTCGGTAACGAAGCACCTCTTCGCCCTACTCCACTCCCCGAGCACCAAACTCGAGAGTTTTCTTCACTATGTCAACAAACTCCCTTATGGCGGAGAAAACCGTACACAACGTTGCTTATATCAATTTACGACACTAAGCTAAATGTCGAGTTCTAATCTTAGCTAGAACCAATCTATCACAACACAACTTCACGACTTGTTCACGACTTCACAACTTCACGACTTCTTCACAACTTCACAACTTCTTCACAACTTCACGACTTCTTTAAAACTTCACGACTTCTTCACAACTTCACGACTTCACTTCACCACACTACTTATATCACAACTACCTAACACTACTTGGTAAGATCACAACGATCTAACTATACTTACAAAGATCACCAAGATCTAGCTACTACACACAACTACAAGATATACAATTGATTTACAAATATGTGATATGAATGCAACAAGATTGCTATGCACACTAAGGTGTAATACTTCTTCACTTGATGATGGAAGTATTCTTCTCTTGCACTTGAGGAATATAGCTTGGATCACTTGGAAACAAAGCTTTATGATTAAATGATCAAAGGATTTTAGAGAGGATAAGTGGGCTGTTTTGAGCAGAAAGAATGAGTGCAAAAGGTGAGAAAAATGTTGAGGAATAGTCCAGTATTTATAGGACAAGAAGGAGGAGCGGAGTCTATGGCCGGCCCCCTTAAATAGGGTGTCGGCCCCCTTATAATTAAGGGGGCCGCCCATGTATTTAAGGGGGCCGCCCCTTTCAGACGCTCCTCTTTTTTGTCCTATCCAGGGGAGGTGTTTACTGGACCTTTTCTAGCCGTTTTAGGTTCGAAAATTTGAAATTCAAAATGTTTATTTTGAATAAAACATTTCTTTTAAATGTATGAGGTTGAATAAAAATTTCCTTTGATCATAAAATGCATTAAACATTTGTTTATTCATACCTTTAAGTGATAAAAATTTTGAAATGAAAATTTACTACTAATTACTTGTTTACGTTTAATTTTACATTGAACGTTTTTATATTTTGTGATTATCAAAAAGTAAAGATGTGAAAAATATTAATAATGTTTTTAGGCATTATTTCTATCAACAGGTTTAACCGAGAGTTTGAAGGAGTTTTTAATTTCGAGAGATAATAATTTTAATTCGTCTTTCCTTTTCGGTGTATTCGTTTGGTGTTTTAAGTAAATCCGGGAAGCTTTCCCGTGAATTCTTAAAAATCGTCATGCAGAGCGTACCGGCACGACAGTTTAATGAGGAATGAGTTTAATGAATTTGGGAATGTGTTAATAAATTTATTTATTTAATAAATTCATGATGGTAAAATAACGTCGGTTTAAAAACGTAAATCGTGAGTGTGAGATTTAAAAGTTATCAGAAACGGTTGTTTTTGCAAAATTCGGTAAGAGACTGTAACAGTCGTAAAAATGTGAAATTTTAGTCAAATGCAAGTTGTCAAACCCTATTTTGAGGTTGAAAGTGTTTTTTAAATGGATGAGCAAGGTTCGGTCAAGTTTTGTCAAAAATTCGTGTTTTTGGCGGGCAACGGCTCAAAATAGATTTTTGAGCAATTTAATGTGATAGGTGTCATGTGAATAACCCAGGTTTATGAAAAAATGATTTTTAACGCAATGAATATATTAACTAAGTTCGGTTGACGTTTTAAAGATATGAAAATTGAGTTTTTAAGTGATTCCAACACAAAAAGGAAGACCCGAGACCCTCCCTAGGATCCATTCGGTCAAGGGAAGCAAAGAGGAGACAAAATGGATATTTTTAAGCTAATATGTCTTGCATGGTACTCTTATAACCACTACTACCTCCACCATTTCATTTATTCTAATTTTCAAAATAACAAAAAATTCCATCTCTCTCTTTTTCTCTCTATAACCGAACGAGTAACACAAGGAAGCTAGAAACAAATATTTTAAAGATTTTCTCAAGAACACGGGTTAAGAATATATTATTGGGTTGATAGCTAGTAATTTCGGGTTGTAGAAACAAGATTTTGAGTGTTATTCGCGCGTCACGACCGAACCAAACTCGTCAAACAAGTAAGTTTTTCAAAAACTTTGATTTAAAGTTGTACTTTTATAATTATGGTGATGTCTAGACACTAGTTGTACAAGTTGATCGTCAAAAAGGTCAAAACTTGAAAGCGAAAATATAAAAAGAGGGTGTTTGTGCGTCGACTTAAAAAGAAAGAAAAGAAATGATTTTTGAGTTTGAATAAAATGGTTGTTGTGGTAATTTTACATTTTATGAAAGTGCTTAATAAGGGCTTATTTTGAAGTTTTGCTTATTCAATAAGCTAAGTTATAACTTATTGGGCTTATGTGGTATTCGGTTCGGGTTGTATCGGTGTGGGCTCCTCCCAACCGGCCCGTTTGGTTGTTCGGCCCAACCCACGTGTGGTTGTGGACTCGGTGTGGTCTCGGCCCAATAAGGGTGCGTTTTGTGTGGTCTCTGCCCAATAAGGGTGCGTTTGGTTTGTCTCGGTCCGACGCCAATGTGGGCTCAGCCCACTTGGTCTTGGTTATTGAATTTGGATAATGGATTTGGTTATTGGGCTTCGGTCGTGGATTCGGTCCGCTTGGTTTTGGTCTTATTTTGGTTTGGCCTCGGCCCAACCGATGTGTTTGTTTTGGGCCTCGACTGCGTTCGGTCCATCAAAGGGGAATGGGCCCGGCCCGTTCGTCCTTGGCTTATTTTGGGCTTTTGATTTCGGCTTATATTATAAGCTTATATCTTATCTGATTTTTGGCTTATATATTAAGCTTATAGTTATATATTAAGCTTATAGCTTATTTGGTTTTTGGTTTATATAAAAAGCTTGTGGCTTATATTTGTTTTGGCTAAATGGGCCCAAGGCCCATTGGGTTTTGGTTTATATTCTAGGCTTATGAAAAGAGGTATGTACTAAGTTTTGCTATCGGGCTAAGTATTTAAGACCTTAATGGGCCTTAAGGCCCAATAACAAGTAAATGGATATGTGGACTTGTAAATGGACTAATGGTTTTGGTTTGGACTAAGAGGGATTTGTTGGACTTGCCGAATGTAATCGGATAATTTTGCTACGGTTGGATAAAAGTGTTGAAAGTATTGAATTTGTCATTTTGTCAGGAATGTGTAGTTTGGAATAGTGTTTCGGAAATTAAGGTTTAAAACCTTGGTGGAAAAGTCGTACTAAACGTACGGGTCAGGAGCGTATTTCTCGAATTGAGGTTTATACTTTTAAACTTTGCGTAAAAGGGGTAAATTCCTAAGATTTTAATAATAAAGAATTGTTTTACATCAGAAACTTACTAAAAGACAAAAGGTGTATTTTCTCGAATCGTTTCTTAAATATTTAACATTTGTAAGCGTTTGTGTCGATTTGAATTGAAGATTTAAAAGATGATTTTTGTAAAAGATTAGTGGTCGTCGAGGTGAAAAAACTTTTTGGACAGGGACATATTGAGATATCGACGACGTTGTAATTACTAGTTAGCCCAGATAATTAAGTCGAAAATAATAATAAAATTATTATTATTTATTTTACTAGTTTATATTACACACACACACACACACACATACATATATATATATATATATATATATATATATATATATATATATATATATATATATATATATATATATATATTTATATATATTATATTACTACTACCTATATAGATATAATATATATATATATATATATATCGTAACTTTTTGGAAATTTGGAACTATGTATCTTCAGCTCTCGAGTTTTGCTCATTTCTTTTCGACAGATTTCCGTGGAGTAGCTGGTCGACTGTTGTATTTTAACGATTGAAGGTGTCTTGAAGTGAATGGTATTTATGTCACACTTTGCCCAAGTGTTTTGAGTCGTTTTTTTTATGTAATTAACACACAACTATAATATGAGATAACGTTTTGGTAATGAGATAACGGTTTTTGTAATGAGTTGACTGTTTTGTAATAAGTTAACGGTATGAGAAAACGAGTTTGGAATGATATGAGATTGAAATGGGATTTTAGGAGAAAAATAAGGATTTTGTGTGAGTAAAGATGAAACACTTATACAACAAGATAACTTTGTACGAGTATTAATAAAGTGAGTATATATTAGGTCGTTGTCGGGTACCATTGTGCGCTTGCATTGAGATTGTTGTGCCTTGCCTTATTTGATATTGTGCGGTTGCTTTTGATTTGCTGATTGAGGTGAGTTCTCGTAGACCCACTTTTTACTGTTTTTCCGTTCGGGAAAAATGATACTTAAATGTGTTTTGAAATGTTTTGAATTGAATTGTGCGAAATGTGGTTTTGTTTTTTGGACAAGATATGTGCTTATGACTGCTATGTGAATATTATGTGTTGAATGGTTGATTGGATCGGAGGGGTACGCCTATCCCAGTATTTGCGTGATTATTGGAGCGGATGGGTACGCCTACCCTGGTTTGTGTGAGGTCCTGCCCTAATATAGTGCTCAAGCTGGTAGACCCTTTAGGTGCGTAAGTGACATATGGTGATTGATTGATGATTTGATTTGCATATATATTCACTGTCATAATGCACTATTGTCCACTGTTTTGAGATATTGGCATAACTTTTGGGTTTAAGGTCAAACTTACGAGCTCACCAACATTATTGTTGACGTTTTCAAGTATCATTTTCAGGTGTGTTTTTTAAAGGTACATGAATGGTATTGGAAGAGCAAGATGTAACCCAAAGGGACTGGGTCGAGATGAGTTTTGATTATTTAAAATGTCACGTCAAAACTTGTAATACTTATGTAAACTCAAATTACAATTCTTGTAAATTGTAAAGTGTATGTTCTTGTATCTTGTGCGATGAACGGTATCGTCGCATCCCGTATTTCCGCCACTGACGGGGTGTAACAGTTAGCGACCTTGTGCCATCAATTTTCCCCCAGTTGTGCAGAATATGACGATCCAAATTTTTTTTTTGCTTCTCGCGATTTGGCTTCAATAAGTTGTGTGATTTCTTCTCCAAACCTACGCTCTTGATACCAAATTATAGCGAGTATCGTTGTGAATTGCAAGAACCACAAAACTAACAAATAATAAGGAGTTTAATAGACCCTCAAAGGTCGCCCCAAACAGGACTTCAAGAGAAAACTCTCTTTCTATATAACTTATTTAAAAACCTAAACCCATTACAATTATTTAGTATCCAGATGAATCTTGAAGAAAAAGTTAAATATCCCAACTATATTTAAAATTAGAAAATGAAATAACTTTTAAAAATCTAAACTAATCTTTAACGAAAATAGGTAAACTATTCAAATGAAAAAGATAGATTACGACAATTATATATTATATTATATTATCATTTCACCTTTTAATCTTCTCGAACAATTGAAACACATGACTTCACATGTTGATCAAAGAAACGAAGACTAAGTCAGAGGAATGGGAGCCCGAATGTGCCCTGCATCACATCCTTAATTACTTCATAAGATATCTATCTTTCTTACTTAAATAAGTACACATGTTAGCTTAGCTAGATAAAAAAGTTAGAAACAATCACATAAATACTTTGATAGCGTACATATGAGTCTAAGGTTTGTCATTTTAATATAATAAAGGTGGGCTAGTGCTCATAGTAATAAACTTTTTTTGTGATACAAGGTTTAATACTTTTATTGTGATAAAAATATATTTCATATGCCTTATGAGGCTCAAAAAGTAATTACATATTTGATAGGAAAAACTCTATGACATAAAATGGTTAGATAGTTTTTGGATAATCTGGTTTAATTTTTTGTAGTATAGATAAGTAAGAGGGTGTTTAGAATTGCTAATCTGCTTATTTGAAACAGATAAGACGTTTGTCAATAACTACTTATAGATTTATTTTTCATTGAAATAAGCACCTTAAAAATAATCAGCTTGGTACTTGCTTATACTTAAACAAATAAAAACTTTAAGACCAGCATCCTAAACACCCCATAGTATGGTTGATATGATCAGTTTCTCTATGCCTAATGACTTGAAACACATCAATCAGATGCTTACTAACAAAATATCGTTCTAGTTAAAATAATGTTCTTGTTAAGATCTTGTCACTTTGTGTCAGATGAGCTAGTCCTTTTCTATTTCAGGGTCTAAGTTTAGGGTTGTTCTAATTAATTTGATTTGCAAGAAGGGTTTTTAGTAACAACAAGTTATATTGCACATGGCTTCTGAGGCTTGTCAGTAAAGTTGGTTAAGAATCAACTTGAGAAGGTTTTTAGCAAGGAAAAAGAAAAATGACTAGTTTTATAACTAGGTTTGATATCAAGAAATTCGATAGGAAGAATGACTTTGCATTAGACACATTACCCGCGGATATGGAAGCGGTTAAAAAGGCTTCTTTAATGAAGAATGCATACATTACCTAGATTCTATACTTAGGAAACCATGTTTTATGAGAAGTTGCTAAGGAAACAAATGCTAAAGGAATTGGATGAAGTTGACTAGTCTGTATATGACTAAGTCCTTAGCAAACAGACTGCATTTGAAGAAGAACCTCCACATTTATTATATGAGTCCATGTACGAAACTGGGTGATCATGTAGATGAGTATAATATGTTGATACCTGATTTGGCGAATACTTATATTGAGATTAAGGATCAGGATTTGGCACTTATGTTACTCATGTCGTTGCTATTGTCTCATGAAAACTTTATGAAAACATTATTGTATGAGAAATAATCCTTGAGAATGGATGATGTTTTGGTGACTGGTGACGGGTTATGTGTAGGGGGAATGTCAGATCATTCACGTAAAGCTGATTCTAGTGGAAGTTCGCGGTTTAAGTGAAGGGGTGGAACTAGTAAACTCGCGTACTTCATATTTCATTCAGAGCGTCATCTAAAGAGAGACTTTCCAATAAAGAAGTCAAATGGGTCTATTAGGAAAGGTAAGAATGATCAAGATTCTGATTCTTCTAATGACGAGGGAATTACCTACTTTGGAGAAGCCTTGGTGGTAGTCGAGAATGATGAGATGACTGAATTGGTAATGGATTCAGGTAAGTCTTATCATATGACACAAATGAGGGATTTCTTGTATTACTTTAAGGGTTTTGATGGTGCTTCGATTTAGTTAGGTAATAACAGGACATGCACTATTAAAGAGACAGAGAAAGTGAAGATACTGTTGCATGACGGATCAAGCTTTATACAGGAAGATGTCAGGTTAGTTCCAGGGTTAAGAAGAAGTTTGATTTCATTAGGTACTTTTGAAAAAGAGATTTTTACTGTGAAGCTTGGTTTAAAAATGCGTTTTTTGATCCAATACGCTAAAGGTTTTAAAGGCCATTACGTGATGCGTGATACGAATGCGAGCGTGATTTAGACGTGATGCGTTTAGTATTAAAAAAAGTACGAAAAATATTTATACATAATATATTCCACCGAGTACCAAGTAAATGCACTAAACTTAAAAAAATAAGTTACTATCACATTGAATTTAGGCCAATAATCCATTTTGTAACAAACAAATCGAATGCAAAGCTTGAAATAAAACGCTTAGCAAAACACAAGATACTATATTTTTTATATCGCGTTTTTTTAACGTCGTTTAACAAGTTTTATCTTTAAAAGGCCATTAAAATATGTGGGTAACTTATATGATTTAATTTTGACTAAAATGACCTAAATTCTAGATTGCGACCGTTGCTAGCATTATACAAATGCGATAAATTACAATATAATGCAAACGCAATATGGGATGGCCTTGCATTAGGAACCATGATGCGAAATTGTAAATGAAATGCAATGATGCGTGCAATTTGCACAATGATGCGCGCATTTTAAACCAAGCTATGAAGATACAAATAGGTATAATCTAGGTGATCAAAGGTTCTTGGGTTATGATGACCGGGATCAGAAAAAGAACTGTGTGTATACTTTGGAAGAAAAAGTGATGATTTTTGGTGTACAAAAACATGGAGGTTCAAAAAAAGTTGGATACAATCAACTTGGTTCTAAACAAGTTGGGTTCAAATAACTTGGTCATAAACAAGTTAGGTTCAAACAACTCGGTCATGGTATTGAAACAGGAGTCCATAGAGTACAAGTTGATAAACGTGATTGGTTTGAGGTGGAACTATAGGGAGTTCAAGGGAATCGTGAAGCTGAGGTTTTTCATATTAGTAACAATGATCCTGAAGTGGCTCAAAGACGGTTGAAGGATAAGCAACTTGAAGAAAATACAAACACAGACTGCTTGGTAAAGGAGCGGGAAAAGGTACACATTGATATAAAGGTGGGGGAAAACATTATGGTAACTAGAATATCTGGTCAAGAGGGTGCAGAGGATAATGTTGCCAAAAAAAAGAAGGTGAATGAGTCTAAAAAAGCTAATCTAGGGTAATTACTAAAGTACAATGCCTAGTCGACAAGGAGGTCCTCAGTTCGAGGTTCCAACATAAGGAAACGATGTTGAAGATCAATTATGTTTAAGTGTTACTCCTAAGGTGGAAATTGTAGGAAAAATAGTAGTAAACTTAAGCGTATTTTAGGGACTTAAGTGTACGTTGTAATATAGATTAGGATTATACTAGAACTATGATGTGTTTAGCTTGCCTTGCAAGGAAAGGAAATCCCTTACTCAAACATTGTTTCTACCCCCTCATCTCTACAAATAAAGGTGAGGGGGGTCTTAATTCAACATTCTTCTTCTCGAATTATAAACTTTATTGGTTTATTAATAAATGGGTGTTCGGGGTATATCGTGTGCTTATTGTTTACACTTTAGTTGATACCTTTGTGGTCTTCTTGCCCTTATTCATTTGTGGTCAAACAAGGTTCGTTGGTGTGCCAACTTATGATAGATCGACGTTAGTGTTCTTGGTTTCGCATTCGACATCTTCGGATTTATTGCGGTTTGTTCAATAATACCTAAATTGGTAATTAAATAAGTTCGTTTACTAAGTCAGAATATTTTAAATTAGAAAAAACTCTCCGCCCAACTTCGCGACTTTGATGATTCTCCAAACAACCTGCTCGTTCGATCTTAAACATCTATCTCAATAATTTGTTCCATATTCTTCAAATCATTACATGTGTGTTGTTAATATTTAATTATTGCTAGACACTCATTTTGACTTTTGGGGATTTGTTGTGTGATTCTTGAAGTTTTATGTTTTAATAATCGATTCGATTCAACACATGAAAAAGAAAGCTAACTTATTTGGACAATTTATCTAAAACCTTTCTTAGGGTTTTTACTATTCACGCTGGTACTATTTTGGTTCGATTGTGCCTCACTAATATATTCCAGGTTTTTGTTTGCTGGTCGTGTGATCATACTTGGTGTGCCTAGGTCTATGTTTAATCGTTTATTGGTATGTTAAGGCTTGGAACGTATGTAGGTGGGTATGGATAGGGGTTTTTTGAGTTCCAAATGGGGAGGAGTAAAACAAAAGAAGGCTGAGGTTACTGTCAATACAGTCGTGAACAAGGTGAACAGCAATGATGATTCTGGCTTTGTTAATGATACAACAAAGGACAATGTCGTGTTGTCGTCTGCTGTGGACGAGCCTATGGTTGCTTCTGGGAATAATAAGGGTACAAAGGATGGGAATGTGGGACCGGGTGTGACACCGATTACTACTACTGCTCTAAACACAAGTTCTTATGTTCCTAAAACTGATTCCTGAGTCACCTACTACTGATAATTCTACTCTCATTCGTTCAGGGCCTACATCGTATGCTAAATTAGTTTCTAGTGAACCAAATAGGAAAAGTGTAAATTTTCACACTTTAATTGCACTAGTGGGAAATGGGGCTGATGTGGCCATACTATTAGAGTCTATTTAAGCTATTAGTAAACAGTTTGCTAATACAACTTATGGTTTCTTTTTGGGTAAACAGATGGATTACCCTATTGTTGCTAACTATATCAGAACACTTGAAGTAGATATGAACTAGTTAAATCAATGTTGAACTCGTCTAACGGGTTATTTTTGTCCAGTTTAGCTCTAAGGATGGACCGGATGCAATGCTAGAGAATGGTCCTTGGTTTATTCGTAATAATTCATTTACTTTAAAAAAGTGGAATCAAGATGTGAACTTACAAAAAGAAGATGTTGGTCATGTTCAGGTTTGGGTTAAATTTCCTGATATCTCTATGACGTCGTTTAGTGAGGATGGTTTGAGTATCATTGCTACTAAACTAGGTACTTCCTTGATACTCTGTTGAGACTGATATAAAAGGTTGGGCTTTCTCCCTCTTCTACCGAGAGGCCGTAGGAGTCTTCTAGCTATTCTAGAGCAATGATTGAACTAAGAGCTGATGAAGAGTTGAAAGATACTATTGTGGTGGCTATGCCAAAACTGGTTGGTGAGGGGTTCAATATGTGTACTATTCGTGTTGAGTATGAGTGGAAACCTCCCAGGTGTTTGAGCTGCAAGGTTTTTGGACACCATCTAGATGCATGCCTTAAGAAAATCGTCTCGAATGTGAAGACCTTGAATAATCCTAGACAAGCTACTAGAAGTGTCCCGGTTAGTCCAAATGTTAGTTTTAAATCAACTAAACAAATTTACATACGTGTTTATAATAAGAATGTTGCCAATACTAGTGGTAAAAAGAAGCAAGCTAAAGTGTCTAGACAAGAGGTTAGTAACTCTAACCCATTTGACGCGCTTAATTAGATTGAATATGATGATGAATTAGGTACGAATGAGGGGATTTCAAGATGGGTTGGGAAGGATGTCGCATGTATTAGTATTAGTATAACCCCTATAGCAGGAAGGATTGATAAATTTAAAAGACAGTTTATTGAAGGAAACTTCTTCTTATGGATGATGTCGGGAAGTCGTTACCGAAGGTTGTTTCCACGGTAAACGCGGATAGTGATAGTGAAGTGGAAGAGTGTTCAATGAACATGCAAATTTTATGGAATCAACAAGGTTAAAACGTAGTAGTGACAGTGTTTATGGTACCAATAGCTTGTGGGAATAATGTTTAACACCCTTATTTTTGATATATAGCAGCGGAAGCTAATCTGAGGTATTATTTCATAGTACAACAGTCATAATCATAGAAAACGACTCGAAAGAGACGTTTTTAAAAGATAAGTTATCATTCATTATTTCATCAGAGTTTTTACAAACAGAGGTCACAAAATCTAGTAACAAAAGTTTGAATGATAACAGTTTAGCCCTCTTCAAGTCCGTGCCACTCCGTGCCATAAGATGTTCAATTACCTGACATAAACATGCTAAAAAGTCAACACAAAGGTTGAGTGAAATTCATAGGTTTATAGTAAACAATTTTGAATACAAGCTCAATAGTGGGTTACGTTGTTATACACCCATAGTTTGTAATAATTGCAACACATACAATTATCATAGAAATTATTTTTATTGCCCTAAACTCATGACATCGAAACCTTAGGTTAAATAATCACAAATAATTGCCCCAGCGGGTATCTTTGCCAAAACACCCGTAAAGTTATTCAAATGTGTGCTATTGGTTACCGACAATATAGGTACACCAACGGAGAGTCCAATCCCAAATAGATATATTCACAGACATTCGCGGCTTACCCCGACGAGTAATTAACGGTTCATGATAGTGGGGACTTAATGGCAACAGTAGGGACTTAGGCAATAATGTATCAGGATAGCATACAGAAAAATACTTGCATTCATGGTTTATAGCATGTATCCCTCTCGCGGGTTTATGAAACATTTAAAAGATTGAATGAGAGCTATGAACTCACCTTAACAGTACAGGGAAATTCGATTGTTGGCCAAAAAGTTATGTGATGAAAGTACGGGCTTGGTTCAACCACACCCCTGGGTAATATGTTAAGTATTAGTTTGATTGGATATGTTTTATGTCATAAAATCCTTTAATGTCAATCATCATTTTGATGGAAAATTACGTATCTATGTTTGGGCCATCATAATTCAGAGGTCATGTAGTAAACGTTTGAGAGCCAGGACACCTTTAATCGTATAACAGCAAAATCGTCAAATTAATATACCCCATATGGAATTCCTCTCACATGAAGAACTCACTAGTAATGTGATTCATTATAGTTTTTAAGTTTCGTCAAAAGTTAAGTCGATGATAAAAATTACGTTTAATATAGTACGTAATTAATTTATAATCGTCGATCGTTAATTAATAACGGATAAATTGTGTCGAGGTTTAATAAAATCGAGTTTTATAATATTTATTTATATTTTTATAATTTATATAAAAATATAATATTTTATATTTTTAAGAATATCAAATTGGCAATAATTACCCTTGGATTATAATTAATTACATAATTAACCTTATATATATAAAGTATATAATTTAAATCCCTTAATTTTAAAACTTGGCAAGAACAACCCTTGGAGTTATAAGTTTAAAAAAATAACATTTCCAGCCCCTCTAAATCATAATTTCAGAAATTTACAATATATACCCCTTAGCATGAAAATAATTTACAAACAAGTCCAAAATTCATGCAAGCTTATTTTATGATTTAAAAAGAGATTTGAAGGCTATAGCTTATCATAATAAGCTAAAATAAGTTAGGAAAAATAGCTTTTACAAGCTTATAGCTTATTGAAAGGGATTTCGAGTTTAAAAGTACCAAAATGGGTCATTTTGGTTCGAAAAATTAATCCAACAGGTTTAAGCTTTTAAGACTTGATAAAAAGTTTATATAAATGTTTAATAAGCTCATAGGAATAGCTTATAACAACAGCTTATGAGATTAGCTTGTGGTTTTCACAAAAATGGCAAATTAGGGTTTCAAGGGCTCGTTTGGTTTTAGAACTTAATAACGGATAGGTTTTGAGCTCTAATCTTCTAATAAGAGTGTATACATGATAATAGGATACTTATTAAAGATTTAAAATAGAAAAAGATCTTATAGAACCTGGATTTGGCTTATGCATTTGAAAACGGGTCGAAATGGTGGTTTTGTACTCGTATGCCTAGTAACGACTTGAATGGCTTCGTTTCTTGGTTTCTTTGCTTCACTTCTGCTCTTATGGCTTCTCCTCTTCCTTCTTGGCTGCTTAGAACTTCATTTTGAGAGAGAGATAGAATATTGAAGGTGTGAGTTTGAATGGAGAAGGGTGGGTCCCTTTTATAGGGTCGAATGACCCTTAGTGAGCAAGTTATGGGTTTGATTAGTGTCAAAACTAGTAGAGATGATTCATGGCAGCTATAAAGGTGAGTATCACAAGCTAGGAGAGGTAGGGTTGCAAGGTGGAAGGGTTTTAAAAAAAAAAAAAAAAAAAAAAAAAAAAAAAAAAAAAAAATTAAAAAAAAAAAAAAAAAAAAAAAAAAAAATAAAAAAAAAAAAAAAAAAAAAAAAAAAAAAAAAAAAAAAAAAAAAAAAAAAAAAAAAAAAAAAAAAAAAAAAAAAAAAAAAAAAAAAAAAAATAAAAAAAAAAAAAAAAAAAAAAAAAAAAAAAAAAAAAAAAAAAAAAAAAAAAAAAAAAAAAAAAAAAAAAAAAAATTAAAATAAAAAAAAAAAAAAAAAAAAAAAAAAAAAAAAAAAAAACAAAAAAAAAAAAAAAAAAAAAAAAGGGTTTTGGGAAGGTTGTGTGGCCGCGGCTAAGTATAAGAAACAAGGAGGTGATGAGGCCTCTTGGTGGCCAAGAAAAAGAGTTGTGGTGCTTGTAAGCTGCTTGTGGCTGAAGTAGCTTAGTCATAGAGGTGCTAGGATGGTTACTTGGGTTTTAATACAAATAAAACGGGTAAAAAGGTAAGAAATGGGTTCAAGGGTTCGATTCTAGCTCGGGTTAGGGTTTTAGGGTTAAAAACGTATAAATGAATGGAAAATTTGAGGGAAATAGGTTTTAATGTTGAGCATTGCTTGGCTTGTATCTTGAGCTTAAGAGCTTGTACGAAATCCTTAGGAAAAATAGTGGGAAAATAGCTTATTATAAATTGTCAATTACTTACTTGTACATTGTGCATTAAAGAGCTTGTACCTTATTTTGGAAGAAATTCATATTTGAATTTCATGCATAGATTACTTGTACACTTGCTTTGATTGCTTGTACATTCACTTTGAATGTTTACATTACATAAAATTAGGGTTTATATCATTTTTACCAAGTACATTATCCATTTTACCAAGTACATTAACGGTTAAAGCTCATAACGATCCGTGGTCGAAAGTAAAATAGATTCATTTTGATGTTTGTTTAGTCAATTGTAATCTAGTTATAGTAGTATCCTCTTTTGGAGTAGTTGTGCTTGTTATGTTAGCTTCCGCCTATGTAAAAGACTAAGGTGTGGGATTCACCAATATTCATTGTACTTAAACATTTTTTAAAGTAATACATTTACTGGATAAACCCTTTTAAAAATATAAATATTTTAAATTGTTTAAATGTCTTTGTATTAAAATGGTCACCGCATTATGTAAGATTTTTTTATTTTGGTGTTGTAGCTGATATACAAATGATAGGAAAATTTACATACACACTCTTAATGCATCTTTGTTAATTATTTTATAACCTAAAAAATTACATAATCTACCAAAAGCTAATCTATTTACCATGTTTTATTACAACTACATATAGCTTCAAAGTTGTGAGGGTCACAGTCATATTGAGATAGAACATAGTTGTAACGTTGCGTTCATGGGCAATATTCAAGTCAGAAATCCGTATGCAATATATAAGTTAAATTTGAGTTATGTATAAAACTCGTGCGTTCACGGTACTTATAACTAGTTTTGTATAACTGAAAATGAGCCTTTTTGATCGAGCTGCTAATACCAGCTATTGGAAAGATCCGCGAAAAAGTGACATTAGAGAGCAGTTCAAGCATGGCGGATAGATCATCAAAAGCCTGACGTCTAAGGTCACGACTCTAGCACCAAGCACCTTCCCAACCAGATCGCAGAACTCAACGGTCCCGAACACTACAACTTTTCACTGACTCAAGGGCATACAGAAAAGGATAACAAATCTTCTAAGGAATACACTTGATGAAAACGAAAGAATTGTTATGTTAGCTTATCGTGACAGAACCTTCAAAAATTGTGATTCAACAGTTGAGTATGCGCCTACTATTGCTTTCACATCATTATTTTCCATGAGATCAAGAGCTGAATGACCATGAAGAAATGTTTTATAATTCAGGAATAAGGTTTTATAAAAAGAAAAAAAGAAAACTTTTTTTCAGTATGAATTACTTTAAGTAACTCAGGGTGTTTGGCATGCAGAATTTTTTGTTTATACAAATGATATAACAACCCTTTTCTGATTCCTTTTTTTTTTAATTATATGAAGAGAGCAATGACATATAATGAAAATTAAGGGGCCGTTTAGTTGGCGAAAAATATCTCATATAATGAAAATTAAGGGGCCGTTTAATTGACGAAAAATATCTCATTTAAAAAAAATGACAATTTCCTTCTCTAAAAAATTAGAAACTGAAAAATAGAAATAATTTTCACCAACTAAACGGCCTCTAACCATCTTTAGTGTAAAAGCAAGAAAAAAGACACCACCAGATAATGCAAGCAGCGATTCTCCTTTGGTGTACCGAATTAATATGACGAATCATATGATTAACAAACCCTAAACTAACATCAATTTTTCATCTTTATTTAAAGTTTTTCTTAAAATATTTCAAAGAGATCATGTTTCATGAAAGCACTCATATATAAGACGCTCGATGAAATGTCTTATTAAAGTATTTTGTGATTTTTAAAGTTTGAATTTGTTCATTTTAATATTAATGTTTTGGTAATTCATAAAACTTTAATATTTGATTAAAAAATCAAAATTGTGATGAACGAAATTTTGAATATGCAATTGTTCATCACAAACTATTCATCAAGTAAGTATCCATGAAAGAAAACTTAGCACAAAAGTTGTTCGTCAAAGAATGTGGAAAAAACAAAATTGTCCATTAAAGATTCTACATGGAAGTTGGTTCATCAAAGAATGTTCAGGAAACAAAATTGTTTATTAAAAAAAGTAAGATTTTGTTTATATCCATAGCAGCCAAATCGTCATAACTTAGTAATCTATGCTAATCATATGGATGTGATCGGGGTTCGAATGTGCGATGTGCAAGCCAACAAAGGAAGGGGATAACAGCAGTACAACAAATACAAATTCATACAAGATATATCGCAACGTTGCAATTCGAAGGGCCATATTCTTTATACAATACAGGCGAGTCTAGGTATTAGAAACCTCATGATGAATGCTAGATTTTCTCCCGCCAGCATCGTGTACTTAAAATGCACTTACTCATGTACAAAATAAAGCATGTATAGGAAAAGTGCAGATGCCATTGAAACCCCACTGATAAGAAATAGACCACGGAAACGTTCAAGGTTTATATTTTCGGGTGCAGTCGCAGAATCTAATTGTTTATTAAACCACTTATCCTCCAATAACTTTAAAGTCCCGTCTTGTCGTAATTTGGCAATTTGAATTGACATCTCAGGAGCCAACGTTGAACCTTTCGGGAATGCCTGCACATTTTTGTAGCTAATATTTAACTAGGATAGACTTTATGTAAGATGTCAAATTTTCATAGTTAACTTAAGCCAGTTACATGTGACAAACTGAAGGTAAGGAAATAAATTGAACTTAACACATTAGCTCAAATTTCGACCTATTTAAGATTGAACGGATTCGATTCCAGTTACATTCTATCCTTAGTGGGTCAAACTAAAGTTAAAGAAACAGATTAGCTTAAATAAAGTGGTTGCACGGGTCAAAAGTGACCCAGATTGTATGTTTTATGCATAAATAATCCTCCTAACTCATTTTAATCAAGAAAAACAGACTTGGGTTTGTTACTATATTGGGCAATATAGTTCTCAACCCGTTCAAAAGATTGACCTGCTTTGACCTCTTACCCATGTTAACACTGATATTAAAGAATAGTATAGTGAAGAGACTCACAAAGCCAAAACCATTGGTGATAATTTCAGATACGGTCATCGAGTAGCCAGATGGATATTGTGCAAGAAATTCCTTAATATAAGGAATTTCATCAACAATTGCATCAACACCACCGTTTTTACTGCCACGTGTCAAAGCATCAGCATATTCCTCTGGTGAAGAATATGGATTCAACCTGTTATCTTCAAAATTCAAGTTCCTAACAAGGACTCCCTGTACAAAGGAACCATCCTGGTATCCAATAGACCCTCCCTTTGATGCTAACTGAATTTGTTTAATAGTTAGTAGCGAACTTAATGTTGCAGTGTAACTTGAAACGAGCACAAGCACTACGAACAACCACACTATGACTACAAATCTTGACAAATTACTCTGTAGCTTCTCCCCTGAAATTTTCGAACCCAAATTTAAACTAGTTTAGCTCTTACTAAATTTCTGTTCGCTATTATACTTAGATGTGTTTGCGGCAAAAAAAAAACAACTAAAACAGGGTACTAGAGCTTACTATGAGCATAAACAAGTGTTGAAAAGGCAAACCAGAAGGTTGTCCCGATTTGTTCTGCTGTTGAACCTTGAAATTCTTCATTTGTCCGATGTTCAAGTATCCAAACGATAATGCCAGTTAAAATAAAGAAACAAGCAGACACAACCCAAAGACCTGAACTAAATGGTTTCATAAAGATCCAAATGCTTGTATTGGCATTTCTTGATAGTATTGCAAGGCCAATATCCGTATATGGCAATGTGAAGTCAACATATTTAGATCTATTAGCTGTGATTGTTATATCTCCAATTGCAGCATCAAATTCCTGATGCAAATGATAATAATAAATTACAAGTTATATTTCTTTCCCAATGTATATTGATGACAAAGAATACTGGTTTATATAATATGCATACCCCATTATAGACTCGATGCAAAAGGTCATTGTAAGTTTCATTTTGAAATGGAATATATTCAATGGCTACATTGCGACGTAAACCATTAAAGGCGGCCTGGAATACATCTCCACAAAACCCTGAAACGACTGTTGATTTAGTTTGAACATCATAACTCACATTAAAAAGTCTCCCTGTTCTGGATCTCACTGGAAGGCCGATTTTGAGGGTTTTTCTGCTCGTTTGTAGCATCCTATGTGGACTAGTTGAGATACCTCCTGGCCAGATGATATCAGGAACTGAGTTTAACTTATCAATCTTTCCGGTTAAACCAATACCCTTTGTCCAAAACCCAACCCTTCGCTCCCTTTTACCTATCACATTTATTATCTCTAAGACTTGTGTACTCATCCTACCATTCATAAGCTGGAAAGTACCAGCCAAACCACGAAATGAGATTCTTAACATCTGATCCATAAGAGATGTATCCCTTCGAATTTTGCTAGATGTTTCCCAGTTTTTTATATTTGATTTAAGAACCTGCCCTACAGTTTGCGTCCTCTCAATAGCCATTGCTAGTGCTGAAACTGCATCATATGCCCAGACACCATAAGGGTTTATTTTCTTAAGCTTCATCATAGGGTCCATATCATAATTTTCCTTTCTCCATTTCAATGTGAATTTGTGAAGATCCCTTGAGTGTGGAATATACGATCTAAAAGCCACCACACCTTGGATAGACTCAACAACTTCACCATCCATGAAGTTAAAAAAGTCCATAGTTTTACTTGTGATAATCCATTTATATCCCGCATCCATCAATCCTAAATATTTTGCTTTTGATAAAACACGGGATGCTAGAGAATGACAAGCATGCATGATGTATACATTTGTTTGCATAGCTGAAAGCTTGTGAAGCTCTTCATAAACAAGTTCATTGCTGGAAGAGGTTGAAATTAGGCTCATATACGTTACAAAGATGTTCTTCTCTTGTAAGGTATCACTCATAAACTTCGCCACTTCTATCTCATTTGCAGCGCCCTCACATATGAGAATGACATTCTTCCATTTAAACGATTCTGCCATTGCAGCAATGGCTTTAAATTGAGAAGTTTCATCTTGTGAAACTTGAAGGAAATAAGGATGTTTGTTGGAAGATGGAGTTGGTGAAAAAGAAAGAATAGGTACTCTAGCTTCGTCTCCTAATACAGCAAGAAACTTTGCTTCGGTTGTTGACTCAGAAGCTATGATTGCTTGGACTTTCTGCTTCTCCAATAGATCAAGAGCTGGCAGGAAAACAAGAAAATCGTAAAATTTGCGACGTTTCAAGTTTAGTATCTGGTTAACTTTTAGAATGTCATACCAATTACCAGTACAGGATAAACCATCATGGTTTAGGGTTCACACTAGACCTGTTCTGATTCTAGTTTCAGTTATAGTTTGCTCTCTATTTTTTCTCCAATTAGATTTGGCAAGTATCACTGTGCTTTTAGTTTGACTCTTTATATCTTGGAAGTTGTAAGATATATTTTTAGTAAACTGCAAAAATCATCCCTGTGCTTTGTAGTTTTTGGCACTAATCATCCCTAGTCGATACTACTGTCACTAATCATCCCTAAGCGGTGAAATGTTCAGCGGAATACATCCCTCACCACCAACGTCGTTAGTTTTACTCGTTAAATACACATCTCATGAGGGTAATTATGTCATTTAAAACACTGGGATGATTTCTGCCAAAATATGTTTAAACCACATGGATGATTTTTGCAGTTTAATAAAATAAAATAAAAACTTATTATTATTATTATTATTATTATAAGAAATAGGTTATTTACAAAAAAGTTAGTGGGGAGCCGAGATACAAGCTGAGCCCCACTCTTTTAGCTATAGCAAAGCTAATCCTATTAAAAATATGAACAAGAGCACGTGCTCCAATGTCTTGAGTCACGGAGAACTTTCGGATCCGCTTAAGTAGGTTCACCGCATCCTTCTCTAATTCCCCAAGCGAAGAAAATGAAAAGGGGATAAAACCATACCCGATGTTTGCACACTTAGCCTCATACTTGACCCGTTTACGATGTGCTGCATCAATCATTGCACGACCGGGCACAAAATCAACCATCCCAGTCTGCGTCAAAGGCGAGGACCCCGTCAAATCACACACACGTCAAGCTCTTCGTCCCACGAATAAAGTAACATATCCGCAGGATGTAGGGGTTTGTCACATCCTCTACCAAGACCAATATCAACTTCTTTTCCAGTCGAAATCCCCGACATTATTATTATTATTATTATTATTATTATTATTTAGTTTTAATATTTTGTTTTTTTTAATATTTTATTATATTTTTTTTAGTTTACTTATTTTATTTTTATATATCTAGTAACGATGGTGGGTGGTTTTAATTAGCTAAGAATGGTTGAAGTAGTTAATACTTGATAGAAGAATGAGGTTTAAGAAGATGAAGATGGGCGATGAGATGTTTGGATTTGAGTATTCTATTGACGGAAATAAAGATAATTGGGTACTTGGGTTAGATTTTGTAGAGAAAATAATAATAATAATAAATTATTATAAAATAGAAAGTAAAAACTATAAAATGTTAAACATAAAAATAAATAAATATAAAATAATAATAAAAGAAATAAAATATTAAGAACAAATAAATAGAATAATAATAATGATAGTAATAATAAGTTTTTTTTTTTTTTTAGTAAACTGTAAAATCATCCATGTGGTTTAAATGACAGAATTACCCTCATGAGATGTGTATTTAACGAGTAAAGCTAACGACGTTAGTGGTGAGGGATGTATTCCACCGAACGTTTCATCACTAGGGATGATTAGTGCCAATAGTATCGACTAGGGATGATTACTGCCAAAAGTTAAAACCACATGGATGATTTTTGCAGTTTACTCTATATTTTATATATAATCTGAAGTAGTTATTTACCTGCAGATGGAGCATGGAGTGGTTCTCCATGTGTATCCCTAGTGTGGAGAACTATCCTTGTTTTGTAGTGGTTGTTAACCGTGTAAAAGTCAGACAGTGCCATGGTCATGCAGCTATGGACAATCTTTCCGACCCATGATCCCATATCTAGAATAACCCCCACCGGTATCTCTTTGTACGATAATTCTTGTGCTTTTGAGCATATCTGAAAGCAAATCAGCATAAATATTAAGAACAACACATCCGCGCACTTCCTGCTTTTGATCTCCATACTTGAATGAAAAACCGGCAAAAGGCTCCTATCACTGAAAGTGCAAATTATATGTTACGTTTCTTTTCTTGTCGTTCTAATTTCCTGTAGTTTCAATTTAATTTTAATTTCCATTGACTAATCTCATGAGGTGACTTTGTTTGAGTCAGTCAACTCTAACTAGATTCCTAAATATATCACCCTCAAGGTTTACGCATCACACATTCAACTGATCGAAAACTTCTTTTTGTTTCATTCAGAAAAAGACAATCATCAGGAAGTTAAATCATATTTAAACAAATAACATATTGACCAAAGACAAAAACTTACATGCTCAAATAAGTGACTTCCTTGGAAGACAACGGAAAAAAGATAGAAGGAGTAGCGAAAAATATTACACGATTGCTGCTTGCAAGTTGTAATGGGATAAAACAATATGTTTCAATTATGCTTTCCAGAAATTATGACCACAACTTGAAGCATAGGATTGAGCCAATAAGTTTTCCACCCTTTTGCATTACCTCAAGTATCCTTGGTATCATATAACGTTTCCACACCACCATTTTGTTTCATTAAATGAGCCATGACCAAGTAAGGATAAAGCATAACACTAGAAGTTATAGAAACATAACCTTTTTCAGGCATTAAATCTAATGCTTGGCTTTCATCTCTAAATTGTTCACATTTCTTTATCTCGTCTACGGATTTCATCAACACTTGCTTTACATTTATAACTTGACCACCGTAAGTTCATCTCTAATTTGACCACATTATCTCGCGATGGGATCAAAGTTTTGATCCTTTGATTAAGTCATTAGCTTATAGTCCAAAAATATACTTTGTTTTGGTCTTTTGGATTTTCAATAGGCATTTCATGGAACACTTGTGTGGCACTCTTTAGTCCTTAATAAGCCCATAATAAAAGCAAAGGTAGATGATAACCTGATCATAAAAATATAATCTCTTTCAGACATTAATAAAACAGGTTGCTTGCATATTTAAGAACACCATATATCCATAAAACTAATTCAGCAACGAAAAAAAGATATAGGTTTGTCTGTTAGACAACAATGTAGCCATGCCGGGACCCATCAGATGAAACTGGCAACAATCCTCTACTAAACCATGGCCGGAACCATACGACTCGGTTAATCACGCTCTATTTACATAGTCGTGGGTCAACAACCAGACATGGTTTCTTTATCTTCAGGAGTCAAAAATACAGAACTTTGAATCATGTTCGAGTTTTGACGCACTAATTATTACAATTTTGGAAAAAAAATAGTCTTGACTCTGGAGCAATCCAAAATATTTACCGACTTTGACACTAATATTAAGAAGGGTTAATGGCATATAATAGCAACGTACTTTTCAATTTGAGCCGTTATCAGATACAAACTTTAAAAAGTATCACAATACCCATTCAACTTTCAAAATTTGTGCTATTATCATACTTTTGATGACGTATCATGTTATAAATGGTGCCACGTGTCAGACTTTCAGGTATGTCACGTCAGTGCCACGTCATCAAAAGTATGATAATAGCACAAATTTTGAAAGTTGGATGGGTATTGTGATACTTTTTAAAGTTCATATCTGATAACGGCTTAAATTGGAAAGTACGTTGCTATTACATGCCATTAACCCATATATGTAATAAGTCGTCACTAGGCAAGTCAATGTGTAAAGTTGAAGCCGTTCAATAATAAAAAATGTAAAGTCGAAGTTAATTATTCAGAACTCACTTGAGTTGCAAATGGCCACTTTAGACGTGTAGTCCCTCATTGACTTAATTATGCTAAAGTCAATTATGTTGTATAAGCATGTTGTCATTTGATAATTTTGGCCACCCATCCTAAAGTGGTACAAATGGCCAGATCCAAGTAAGAGTCATGTGATCATATATAAAATACATGACTTGTCGCTCGTTAATATATTTATAACCACAAAACATGTTAAAATGTTGTATTCATGGGCAAAATAGCAAATAATTATAAGTGAGTGCATTTACAAAAAACTAAATAAGACTATAAACGCAATTTTTGAAGACCAAGTACATTTCCAAAAACATGATATTTTCACAAGAATTAGCAGTACGCCGCAAAAATCTATGGATATCCAGGGACCTCTCAAGGCTCACCTTTGTTCCGTCAATTGTTATATTAGGCGGAATCCTTTGTTGAATATGTCATGCATTTTGGTAATTCGGTGCAAGTATGATACAAAGTATACTATTTTTAACTAAACATTTATAAATGCCTAATTTAGTACTCGATACATCATTAAACTAACAGGCGTTATGTCGATATACATTGATACAAACTTATGTAACTCATGTAACATAGTGCAAGAAATTAGACCTCTCTTCCAAATGAATGGATGACTGACATGTAGATGTAGAAGAATTGAATAAGTACTTCGCATATGATTAGACTTAAAAATTAATTGGCACACCAAATATGTGGTTTAAAGATAGAATGATAGATGACAATGGAAACAAATCTCATAAGTTAGTCTTGCTACAAACTGGAAACTATATTACGTATGATAGTAGGAATTTATTATGGTAGGAAGAAGGTGGTGGTTGAGAATTACTGTATTAGTAATGGAAATGGACCCCTTACATATATTGTCTTCACCATGTTTTCCCTTCAATTTAAAGTGCTCCACTTATTATTATTCCTATCACATTCACAACTCAACCATGTTGTCACCCTGTCATCCAACCATCCGTTTAACCGTATTCAGTGTTTCGATCATATAAAGTAACTTATCACATAATCATTATGGCTAATGATTTGGACAATGAACTTTTTTATTTGGACAATTCATTATGCGCTATAAATAATTGTACATTTGTTGAATGCTGTTTTGACAGTTTGTATATTGGAGTGTGCGAATAAAAAGTCAAATTAAAGGTGAATGACCCACAACTTTTTGTCGACCACAAAAGAATTAACAGAAGTTTGACACTGTTTCATGGAGAGTTTTTTATCTAATATTTTTTTTTGTTAGTTTTTTTTTTAAAGTATTTTTTTTGTTAGTTATCATGTGTTTTCCCTATCAATTTTTTAAGTTGGTAACCTGAATTTCTTGACGCGTGTGATCACTAGAAACTGTTATTTAATGTTTAAGCTATATGACTTCTTTAGTTTGATAATAAAAAAATCCAGACTCCCTTATTGCTGAAACCTGACTTCATCCCTCATGAATCTAACAAGCAGATACTTTGTTTGCTCAATATGAGTTAATCAACTCTCAATTAATTACCACATGCATCTGAGCATCTAGCAAGATGTTTGATAAAATGGTAAAATGAGATGACAATGAATCCATACAAGTCATGTTATGATCACTTATCCAATTAATTCAAGCTAGAATTTGTTTACTAGGTTTATTAAGAATTTTAGAATATAAAAGAATTTTAATTTATCCACAATCACAAATGATGTTTTTCCTGTAAGAATTCAAATTGAAACAAATTAGGCTTCCAGTTCCATACGGATGTACAAAATAGTGAAATTAGATTCAGAGTTTACACATGTATACGCGTATTTTGGCTGGCACATGTGAAATTAGTAGGGTTTGATTAGTTCGAAAAACTATTTCTAAATAAAGGCGAGAGTTTGATCTTGACTTTCTGAAGAAAAAAAATCGAATGTTCTTTGAAAGAGCTTTTTTACTTTTAGGCAGAAGTAAGGCTATTTGTATCTCACATCTTCCATACCTTATAGAAAACGGGTGCTAAGTTGAGTTGAGTTGTTGTTTAGTTTAATTTTACACACTTTGTTTGGCACATATGCGAATTTAAATTAATATTATTTGAAGAGTTTTTTTAACTTGTGTCTC
>BQNB010044770.1:20253-44683 GCA_026074375.1 Tanacetum coccineum | reverse complement strand
TGGTCTGCTAAACGACAACACACCATCCCTCGCTCCAGTGCCGAAGTAGAATACCGGGGTGTTGCTAATGTTGTCGCAGAAACTGCATGGATTCGTAATCTTCTCCGTGAATTACATTCTCCTCTTTCGACTGCTACCCAATGTTAGTGCTGTTTACATGTCTGCCAACCCCGTTCAACATCAACGGACGAAACACATTGAGATCGATATTCATTTTGTCCGTGATATGGTTACAGCTGGTCATATTCGTGTTCTCCACGTTCCATCTCGTTTTTAGTATACCGATATCTTCACCAAGGGACTTCCCACAGCTTTATTTGAAGATTTTCGCTCCAGTTTGAGCGTCCGTCCTCCTCCCGCTCAAACTGTGGAGGCGTATTAGTCGATATAGTTATATCATTTATTAGTCATTAATTATTGATTGTATTTAGTTGATATTTTTGAAAGATTATCAAATCATTAGGTGTGTATGATTAGGATTCGTATCAATCCTGTGATAGGATGAGATTTACATTAATTGTCATGGGCAGCATGTACTATATATATCATTTGTATTTGAAGGAAATAAACAGAAAACAATTATCCTCCAATAATACCAACAGTCAACGAGAACTAGTTTTTATGGTTTTTTTAGGGTTTGTGAAAGGATCGTTTGATTTAAGGCAGGGCTGAGCAAAACCAACCGAAAACCAAACCGAACCGAACCGACAAACTGAGCCGAGCCGAACCGATCGAAACCGAACCGGCCATTTTTGGTTTGGTTTTCGGTTTTGTCGGTTCGGTTTGGTTTTGGTTCGGTTCATGTTAAAACCAAGAAAAAAATACGCCTAAACTATCTATTCGGTTCGGTTTTAGATAGATAGGTTACCAAACTATCAACTTTTGTTCGCCTAAGTTACTAAACTTTTTTTTGTTCATTTGGGTTACTGGACTATCAAAACCGGTTAAATTTGGTATCGAACTATCGGTGACCGGTTGCTAGTGTTAATTCCCGGTTACATTGCCAGCGTGGCATTTGACTTTTGATACAAATAAGTTACTGAACTTTGCGAATTTGTTCACCTAAGTTACTAAACTTTGCGAATTTTTACACACGTTTTTATACACATTTTTATCTACACATTTTTATACACACATTTTTATACACATTTTTATACACGGTTTTATACACATCTTTTTATACACACATTTTTATACACACAATTTTATACACGTTTTTTGTAAGAGAAGCATTGCAGAAACTACAAGGACCAAAGTGTAACTTATAGAAATTTTAGGGGTTTATGTTGTAACTTTAGAAGATAGTTAGTTAGAGTAGTTCAATGAAATCACTTTCTTCATTTTCAGTTCAATGAAATCACTTTCAACGTGTGTATAAAAAAACATATATAAAATTGTGTGTATAAAAACGTGTAAAAATTGTGTGTATAAAATGTGTGTATAAAAGCGTGTATTAAAATGTGCGTATAAAAATGTATATAAAAACATGGATAAAAACGTGTATAAAAACATGTATTTTCTAGAGATATTTAGATGAACAAAACAACAAACTTTAGTAACTTAAGCGAACAAATTCGCAAAGTTGAGTAACATACCTGTCAAATAACCTGATAAGTTTCTGAGTTAGATAACTGGGCCCACAAAAAGCTGACGTGAAGAAGGTCAAAACACAATATCCCGGTTGCCAGTATTCGAGGTAACCTGAATGAACACACTATTGTTGTTCGGTAACCTTAAAGTTAAACTTCGATAGTCCAATAACCCAAATGAACAAAAAAAAAAAAATTTAGTAACTTAAACGAACAAAAATTGATAGTTACTAACCTATCTATCTAAAAACCCTACAAATATCAACCAACAGTTTTAACTACTCAACAAAATCAAAATACAAGGTTCCAAAGCATGAAATTCCTAAATCCAAATCACAGTCAAAGATAACGAAAGTCCTACTTTGTTTAACTTCGAATTTTTATTTTTCTAAATGGAACCAATAAACACAAATCGTATGACAACTTTAAATTTCAATTTTAGTATCTGAAGTTTTAACCCAACGGTTGTGTCACTTTCCGACAAAGCAACTTGCGAACATAAAGGGGTTGGTTGTTTTCAAACGAGTTTCAGGTCATATATGGGTCACCCGTCTATCCCTATTATTGTAGGGACTTTGTTCGGGTTTGTGGTGGGTTCAATGGGTCAACCGGCCGGCCTCCCGAATCAAATTTTTAGTAGAAAATCAATTGATCAGAATTAAATTTTACCCGTTTACATAAACTGTTTCCATTGGCTATGGTTCCATAAACAAGTTGTGTTTGGTTGGGTCATACCGATCTGCATGCTCATGTAACGTGTGAGACGTATAACCTATATACAAGTTTTCTGAGCTCTGAAATATGCATTTTGGCTTAAAAGATGGGAGACTATGCAACTAAATCCTAACTTCCATCAATGTTATGGCAAAATTTTTGCACGAGATTACAATGAGTCACATGCCAGGCTTGATTCTCAGTTGGCTGTGGGTTGGGAAAAGGTATTTTGATATTCAAGAGTCAACACAGTAGCAAAAAAATGAGTAAGAAACCATATGAAATTTATAGAAAGGAAGAGGTTCAAAAAAATCACACTTAAAGACCACATCTTGTTCCAAAATAAAAAGTTTTAGAGCACATCAGTTTCAAAACTACATCTTGTTCCAAAAGAGTACCACATTAACCGCGACTTTAACATCAGTCGTCAAAACGAAGCACAAAACAGTCTTCAATAGCAGTCTTCATTCTAGACATAAATTTGAAAAGCTCCGCTAGACTGCAAAACCGTTTCAATTTTAGGACAATTTAAATCAGCTTCAAAGTGGTTATCTTTGATTCCTAAAAGAAACTAAAAATACAAGCTTCCGAGGTGAACTAGATGGAGCATTCATATAATTACTATAATAGCGCCCACACAAAAATCTCAACCTAATGACAGTAAAAGATAATTAGCTCACCTAATAATGTCCTACATGCTTAATACTTGGACTTTATTCAATATATTTTGCGACCAATTTAACCAATTGTCACAAAATAGTTTGACAACTACAGATTAAAATTTTAGCAGATAGTTTGACCTAAGGGTGTCAATTCCCAATGTAGACACCAAACTAGCCAGGTTAGGGTCGGGTTTAAATGGGTTTACGGTCATTAATGGGTTGACCTGCCTACCTGAATTGACACTCATCAGCCAGGAAATTAACACCAAAAAGCAAGTAACCTAGGTTGACACACTGTTATATATGGTGTGAAGGTTTCAAAGCATATCTGCAACGGAATGAAATAGACCACCTAAAGAAAGATTGAACAACCTTTGGACACCATCATTAACGAAGGTTGTCTGATTTTTATCTAAGCATTATCGACCTCAAGTAGTCCTGACTTGAAGAAAAAAATATCTCAAATGAAAAGCAAACATGTTAACTTGACTAAATTTAAGTACTTTATAGACAAATTCAGAAACGAGGCAATGGATAGAAACTTCATGTATATTAGATGAAATCAACTTAGAAATCACGTTTGCATAGACCCGGGCAAAGAATTGAAGAGGTCAAGGGAGCTCAACTGTTAATAGAGAGTGCCCAACAGAACGAAGAGATCTATTATGTGTAATTATTATACTAACAACTCAAAAATTTAAGGAAGAAAACAAAATAAAGGTAATAATTATTGAATGCACAAATCAGATTTGTAACATTGTCAAATAATGTAGCTGCAAGCCTGCAACCATATGTATGAAATAAGAAGTCAAAGTGATATACCATTAGCAGTTGCACCAGTGGCCTCATTTTCATTTGCTATTCCTTCTTCAGTATTTTGAGTCAATTCCTGTGTTAATTTCTCTGCCTGCATATTATTGCAAATTATATAAATTAGAACTTAGAACTTACATAAAGAAAACTTGAATATAAAAAGATTGGAATAGGCTGGTACCATAGCTTCAATATCCTTCTTAACGCTATAACGAATGTCAAAGTATTCTCTTTTGGTAATGTACCAAGCCTTAACCAGCACATGCCAAGCTTGACAATCAGTTAGTTGTGCCCACTTATCCCCCAATTTCCATGACAGTCCCGAATTAATGACCCCTGGAAAACTCTCATGCATCTTTGGATAAGCGTCTCTAACCGTAGTCTTAAATTGATCAAATGTGGCGGTTGTTGGGACATATAGTGCAATCATTGTGTCATTTTCTTCACATCGATCCTTGCCCTCAATCATTAATCGCACAAATATCTCTTCCTTTATGTTGGTTGTGCGATGAGTAATTTTCTCAGATTTGCCGTTGACACCTACCCATTCATATAATGCAAGTTGATTTGCCCGTTTAATGAAATCTGCCTCCTGAACTGTAAAACATGATTCAGTAAGTGAATGGCTAAGTTATGTATGCATTTATAGTGCTAATCATTTTTTTGAAAATAGTACCATTAAGTCCATTTGCAGCTGCCTCTATCGAATTCCCATACATGTTTTCAAATTCAAATCTTTGAATATTATCAGCCTTGCGTTTGCCACTACTCCCTGATCCTGAAGGATTACCTGATCCTCTGGCCAATGGTAAAGCTGTAGTTGCTTGTTGTCGAGACACTTGTGGATAGACATGATCCATAGGCATATGCACTGATGTTCGTGGATTATGACTATATTGAACCTGTTGAAGTGAGTTAAGTGGATAGTGTTGAGATAGATTAGGTGGAGGTAGAGGCGCCCCATATCCTCCAACAGTTAGTGGTGGATTGGGGGGAGCCGACGCTAAGGCTTGTGTCCGGAATTGTGGCAGTGTTGCTGGTTCATATGGAGGGTTCTGGAAGGGTTGTTGCTGATGCGTGGCACCATATTGATTGAAGAAAGTTGGATATCCTCCTGTAGTTGGTGCTGCTGACTGTGACTGGTTCGGAAGGGAAGCGCCGGATCCATGTTGGTGTGACGACATCCTGTTAAAAAGATCATATATTTATTTATCTGAATAAAGTCGTTCCAAAACACCAATATCATTGTAAATATAACAGCATGACTGTTTATTAGTAATCCAAACATCAGGCAAAAAGATGCGATTGGATTCTCCAACCAATCAAGAAAACAGATGAAGTTTCTATTATGCTATCAAAGTGTCAAAATAGCACAATATTGTCACATAATACTACCACTAATAGTTGAATAAAATGATAGCAAACACTAACGTCTAGCAAAATGGCACTCAAGAACCTGCAAGTATCAATTGATAGGTCTGAACTTTCACCTAACCCGTAACCTGTGAGCAGGTTGTTGCAGAAGCTAGCTACAAGTAATAGCCAAAAGTGTTTTAATTCGAAAGGTTCAGAGGATAGAAAAAACATTTATATAGCTATATCCATGGGTAATTATGTAACGAGACCCATTAACATATTTAAAAAAAGAAGATAGTCAGACCCATGTATGTGATACCAAAGCATACAGCTATAAATGCAAATGTGTTTGATAGAAAAAAACTTTCTTCCAAATTCATGACAAATACAAGAACTAAATTAGGATGCACACCATCAACAGAAAGAAAAGAAAAACGTAACAAGATATCAAATCATATAGCCAACAAAGTGAGTTCTGCATTCATAGAAGAATCCAACTAGCTAGTTACACTTGTCTAATATATATCTTACACGAATCGTATATAAAAACAAACATGATATCGGCAAAGTGTATAAACGCCACAAAACATTCACGCCCATAAAAACAGTACATAATCTACAAAACCAAGGATAAAAAAGACTAAAAACGATAACCTATGTTTGATTTTGATTACCTATATAGGTTACAGATAACCATATCCATTTATAATGAATGAGAGTCGCCCATGTACTTTGTGTAGGTTGCATAACATATTTTCAAGAACAGGGTAGATAATCATACCCCTGTATGCAATTCCAAATTATAGTTGCACATATGCAAATGTTCATAGATGGAAATGTGCTTCAAGTAGACATATACATGACACCTGAGTCTAAATCTTAACACAGAGAATCCATACCATAGATATCAAATAAATGCAAAAAATAAAGACGGGTATGCCACATACAAGGCAATAGGCGCAGTTATGGTGTGTGGGCCACGTTTAAACGCGATGAATATATAAGCTTACATACCCGTCACCCAACCACCAAATTCCTATAAAGTTTCTATCTTTCACCCAACAATAGTTTCAAAATGCACATATTCAACAGAAAAAAGCCGTAACAGAGAAACAAATCATCCCTAAACATTCAAAGCATGCATGTAGCCAATTTTTTTAATAAGTAGCCAGTAACACATAATAATACACTTTTGTTTTCATAGATATAATATATAAACATCATCAAATATAACATAAAAATAGTCAGCACAGATTCATGCTCATATAAATAGTAGATATTTTTTTTTATTTTTTTGAAAAAAGCAGAGTAGTTAAAAATATACCTGGCAGCTTGAAATGAGGTTGAAAGATGAAAAAGAAAAAAGATACGTAGTATTTTGTTTATCCCAAATCACACACAGTAAAATGGTGAAGTGTGTGTTTTCATTCTCCCAAGTTTTTTTTTTTTTGAAATATGATGGTCATGTTATGGTGGTCATGTTATGGTGGTGCTTGTGTACGTTTGTTGTAGTGGTGCCGGCTAGAAGCCCGCATGTCCGTAATATTTTCTACAATATAAGACAAAACTATTCGACATTTTTCTTTGCAAAAATGCTCCTTCAATTTATTGAGCTTTATTTTCGTTCATCCAAAATTAATAGACTATACGTAATGTTTTTCCAAGTTACTCAACATTTGAAAATCATTCATTTTAGGTGCTCCAAAAATTGGCTACCGGGTGTTAACGAGTGCCACGTCATTAAAGAAAGGGGTTAATATATTATCAAATTTTACCATAATGTTCACCTAAGTTACTAACAAGGGCGTATTTTAGTAGAGGCAAAGTAGGGTCCCGGCCTCCCCTAAAAAATTGTGACAAGTAATGTAAATATTACTTTTTTCGTTTAAAAGTTATCGTTCACTTTTTTTTATTTTGCTATGTAAAAAATAATTCGGCCCCCTCAAAATAAATGTTCAAGATCTGCCATTGGTTACTAACTGTGTGTTTTGTTAATCTAAAAGTTTAAAGACATGTTATATTTGTCGATTTTGAACCTCAAATATCATCACACTTGTTTTTGTTCTCTCTGTTTTTTCGCATTAAATTATTCGATATTCGAGATAGACGGTCATGGGTTACATGTGTTAATGAGAAAACCATCGTTGACAAACCTTATCATCACCATTCCGTCTACCACACTACAATAATTAATCAGTGCCTTTTATCACAGGGTAAGCCATATTCTTTATCATTTTCTTTGATTTAATCATAGATTAGTGTTTTTCTTAAAACTAGGGTTTATAAATTTATTCATCCATAATCGACGAATTTAACATAAATAACTAATTAAAATTCCCTTAGTTAGAAATTGCATCTTCCTTTTCAATTAAAAATCGATTCATGCATATAAACCTTATGTCAATATTTTTCAAAAAATGATAACAAGGATAATCGACCTAAACAATGTGTCACACATTGTTAATACATGTAAAATGAGTTTTAATCTCAACAAAAGGATAATAAAGACACACCTTGATCTTCGTTGAAGTCTTGATTTTCAACTTGACAAAATATTTTTTATATACATTAGGTGTAAACAATGAAACGAGACAAGGTTCATAACTAAAAACGCTAATACCTTCCTACTTTGTTGAAATAATCCTCTTAGATTCAAAATGCCAAAAGCCATTCATAAAGACCACCAAGACACCGTCCATTATATACCCATGCATCACCGTTCCGAGGGTCTCTCGAACGATGAAAGAACCATCTTTAAAAACCTCGAAAGACGCTTCTTTCATGAAGGACGAGTAGTTGACCCATCCTACCTTGATGACTCCATCATTCCCCAAGTCTTTTCCGCCATTAAGTTTGATTGTCTTTTGCATATTGTAGAATATCAAATCACACAATCTATGCAAGTATCTAAGAGAGGGTTTAGAGAGAGAAATGTTAGAAGGTTTCTAGAGAGAGAAAGGAATGAAGTGAAATGAAATAGAATGAAACCAACACCCTCTCCATGGCATGATGAGGGTATCTATAGTCTTACATGGCCCGGCCACTATGGTCTTACCATAGTTAGGCCCGTTTAGTCTACTTACTTAATTACATGTTAACTACGAGCTAAGACCTAATATACTTTGGTAGTGGCCAAGACTTTTTTGTATTCCTAACAATCTTCCCCTAAGGGAGGTCACTCCAAATTACAATAATCTTAAGCTTAGCATTCTATGAATATCTTCAGTCTTGCTCGTAGTCTTGATTCTTTGTACTTTATCTTGTGCTATATGTAGTGATCTTTGATCTTGAGCTTGTTCTAACATACTTGACAAGTAGTGATCTTGAGTTTCATAAGATCAACAATCTTGCATCATCACGTGAGCTTCTTTTGTGATTCCTCGCCTTATTGTGATCTTGTGACTTTTGGACCAACATGCTCATACTATACTTCTTCTTGATATGCTTTAACTTGAATACTTTTGACTTCAAGGGAGACGATCAGTATTAGAGTAGCGGAATACTTTGGTAACATGTACTTGAGCTTTCATCATTTCTTTACATTTGTCGATCGAGTATGAGCATGTGGTAATGAAACAGGTAATGCCACCACCGGGTAAACCTGCGGGTTTAGGTTAGTAATAAGCACATATATGGACGAACATGGCTTTGTCACTTGTCAAATATAGGTAGCGATAACCTTTAGTTCTATGAGGACCAACTTGTGATCAGGTAGATTCAATTTGGAAGAATGATGAGGTGTAATTTTATACACTTTTTCGGGGTCATTTTACCCCTATAATCATGCAAATATGTTCGAAATATGTGCTTAATCGTTTCTTTTTGCATTTTTAGCACTTGGATGGCATTTAGAGGAAATACACATGGCTTGGGCTCAATTTTGAAAGAATCCGAACAAGATTCCAAATGGACACAAAGAAGGCACGAAGAATCATTCACATACGGTGGAGAAGGCGTATGGAAATATTGTAACACCGTGTGAATACTGGAGCGACCGTGTCAGAAGAATCAGGGACGGCGTCGAGATCAGCCATAATAAGAGAAATCCTAGAAGCTTCATCGGAGAGACAAAGTCAGGAAATGTTTTGACGCCTTCGCTACCAAATTCTTATATATACAAACTCGAAATTAGGTTTCTAGAGAGAGCATAAGGAGTAGAGTGTGACAATCGTGATTTAACCGGGTTAGTAGTACCTTTAGAATTGGCTAAGAGTTTGTTTTGTGGATTCTTGTGTGCTATGTGTAATTTATGTGTGCTAAGTGGTTTGAATAGGTGCATGATATCGTTTTGAGGTGTATGATCATCTCATTTTGAGTGCGTTTATGTTTGGTGATAAGTATTTCATTCGTTCATGTATACTGATAATGGAAAAGAGAGGCGTATTGCATGCAATGCTACGTCAATAGTTGGATATTTTGGGTTAAGCGTTTAGGGGAAATGTATTATGTTGGAGCTAAGTTAAGTGAGTGAAATATGAAAGTTTGTAGCAAACTTTCTAAATATATAAAATGAAATGTAAAATGAAAAGTTATTTTTAGAAAGTTAGTACGTGGCGGTTATGTAAAAAGGTTTACCCAAATTAGCTTAGGTTTTTATGAAAACCTAAGGTATTGAAGATAAATAATGTAAATAATAATTTAATAAAAAATAAATAAATATATGTATGTATATATAAAATCAGCCCAAGAAAGGAAAAAGAAAAGAAAAAGGATTTTGGGCCTTATCTAGAGGAGTTTTAGTAGGATTAGGATGTTAGTTAATTAGATAGGTTATCCCTTAGCTTATATATCAAAAACTACAACTCATTCAGCCCCAAAACCCTAGGTTTCGACTTCTCCCCCCTAAGAACAAGGAACCAAGAATTTTGATCAAGAAGTAACCAAGAATCAATGTTAGGATCAAGAAATCAAGAGGTAAGTATGCTTAACTTAGTTAGAATTATGCAATCTTGTGATAAGACTTATGATGGATCTATAGTTTACATAAAATACAGATTATATATGAACTTTAATGATGGAATGATTATTAAGGTTAGTTTAGGGTTATGATCATGCATGTTGCATGTTAGGGTTTGCGTTAGATCTTGATTTAGGGTTTTGCAGAATTAGGTCTGTGTTAAACTGATGATATCTAGATGTTAGAAACGTGTTTGGATATGATTCAAGAGCCTAAATTATAGTTCAAAGAGTTTGTTTTTCAAAAAGTCTAACCTCGAATGATTTTGAGTTCTGGAAGTTGGTTAAATGTTGTTTACAAGAAAAGTTGTCAAAATAGTGAATACGGGTCAGAATTAGGTCATGTTTGTGAGGGTAAAACCCTAACTTAAAAGTGGAATTAAGGTTAGCCAATCTACAGTGACTAGGTTCAATATGTATATAAAGAAACCCTAGAAGGATAGCTTCTGATTGTGTGTCTAAGTATGGTAATTAGGGCCATACATTTTAGTGTGTAATCAGATCCGAATTGGGACAATTTTGAAGTTGGATTTTATTTAGGATAGTTGCACATGTAATGAGTACTTGGGAATCACAAGGTAGTTACTAAGGTTTTTAAGTTAGTAAAGATACACTAAAATTATGCATTTCATAATAAATTGTAGTTAACTAGTGTAATGTGTTAATAAGGTGGTTAAGGTTGGGCATGGTCGGGGTGACCCGTGATGGTTAATCAAACCCTTAGACATCCATCTTATGTGTGTTACATTAGCTTGGTCACGAGTAACCGTGTTTATTTATTTGTATAGTTGCGTGATAGGAATTGGAAGATGCGTTTTGAGCATTCAGGTGAGTTACATAGTCCCACTTTATATTACGTTTTAAACTTGGGATGGAAATGATGCAAGTGTTGAAAAGAGTTTTAAATTCCTGTGATTATGTGTTTGTGTAAATGCATGGACTATTATGTGACTGATATGCGTTATGTGCTACATGTTATGTGATGTGATATTGATGTGTGGACTAAGTCAGGAGGGTTACTTGCGGGTATCCATGGCCTGTTTAGTGGAAGGTACTGTGGCCTAGACAGGAGGGTTACTTGCGGGTATCCATGGCCTGGGCTAGAGGGAAACCACAGGGACTTTGGTATGATCCAAGAGCGATTTAGGTCATCTGCTTGGTGTCTGAGGGATCGGATGAGTATGCCTACCCAATATATGATTTGTTGGTTTGATATGATTGGATTGAATTGCATATTAGCTTGTATGTTAGTTAGCATAATTATCATGCAAAATGTATTGTATTATAATCACAGAAATTGGATAAATCATTTTGGGAAATGGATTGAATATGTGTGTCTGAAAACCTATGTTTCTCACCAACCATTGTGTTGACGTATAAGCATCATTTTTAGGTATTCAGCATGATGAGATTAAAGTTAAGAAAAGTGGCTAGATGGACCGTAGGCAGCTGTTGAAGTTTAGTTATCTAGATTTCGTTATTTGTTTTAGATGATGAATGTTATTTGTTTTGTTTTGTTAGGATGTTTAAATGTTTGCATGTCATGACGTTGACATGAACTGCCTTCATTTCAATGTCAGACGCCTTTTAGATTTTGTTGATGTGTTTGGGTATTTTCATGACACTGCTTGTCTATACCTTGTATTTTATGCATGTTTTAGTTTCTCTATATAGACGCCAATGTGTTGTGATGATTCCCTTTCTCGTTGCGCCTCGCGTTTCCGCCTTGGCGGGTGTGACAAATTGGTATCAGAGTCAATGGTTATAAAGAAGTAGGTGGTTGAGCCTAGACTATATATAGAGGTCCTTCATGTAGATGCATTTAGGGCTTAAGTGTTTAATGCTACGAACTGCTATGTTCCCTTTTTTTTGCTAGCGCGTAGTTGAATATCTTGTATTTCGCTAATTTGTCATTTTAGTTATTTTGCCTACCATTATCTGATATGATATGTATTACTTTCTTAGTAATTTAGCTATGTTTTCCCCCACCTGTAAGAAATCTCGTTGGGGAACTATTTTCCCAACTGGACTTAAGCTTTATAAGGAGCCTCTTGTGGAACCGAAGGAGATATGATAGTTGATCGTTTGTCGGATGCGCGTAATAGGGCTAGACCCGCGGAGTCGGGTGATTCTTGCGGAGGCAAAGTCAAACCCAAGCGAGGCCCAACATAAGTTTATCCCGTCCTTTACCTTGTCTTGTTGTTATTGATTATTTCTTTCGGATATTTCGTATTTTGGGAATTATTGCGAGACTTTCGTTCCTTTATGTCGTTTTGATTTTATTTTGATATAAGCAATTAGTTATTTGATGGAGCATCCTGTATGTGTTAAGTTGGAGTGGTTTAAGATGTGCAATGTGGTATATGTGCTTATATGTGAATTATGATTGAAATGGTTAGTCTTGGAAGTAAGTACACGTGTGAAAGGAGGCACTTATAATTATGGTGGCCAACATAATTATAAAGGCGTCACACACGTAGACTTGTGACCATGATTGCATTTATTTGTGTTTGGTTGTAAGGTGGTAGTGTAATATGTTTTTTTATATGTGTATTCATGATAAGGATGGTGGTATGGGTAGAGAATTATTCTCCTACCCTTATTGGAGGATATGTTAAATTAAGTTGTATAGATAGTAAGTTTCTCTTCTATCTAGTATTTGCGGATACCTATTATTATTATTATTATTATTATTATTATTGTGGTTGCTCGTTGCTCGATTGTTTGTTCGGATCTGCTCTTTCGGATATAGGCGCGTTTCGTTAGTTCTTTCGTTGCATTGATTACTCGTATGAGTATCAAAGGTTTCTTTTAAGCACTAATTGTTCCTAACATATTAGTGTGGATCATTACTCCCTTCTTTGTATAATCATTGGTTTCTTATTTCTTTTTTTCTTGTAAACCCGTTGGCGACGTGTTAGTATCGATGCTTTTAGGTTTGCTCTGTTGATCGTTATTTTGGATAAGACCTTACGTTTTCTTTTGGGTATGTAACGTCTTGCATGAGTTTTCTTATACGAGTTCATTTGATTTTATTTTGAGTATATAGTTCCTGGTATTTTCTTTCGTTTTCAAACAATAAAATTGTGTTAGGGTCTGTACAGTGTTTTACGATCCCTTTTGGTATTATGGTGTCCTTTGTTTGAGTAAATATTTTATAACTGATGTCTAATTATAAAAACCATTTGAAAGTATTGTGTTGGTGTTTGGAGAAAACTGTGTATAAAATAATCTTTGTAAATAGATTTTATTTTATTATAAAAAATAGGTTTGTAAAGTGATTCATCAGGTGGTAAGGTACGTAACCAAGTAGATACCATCTCTAGATTTTTATGACAACTAGAATGAATTTTTCAAAGAATACATTTAAGACAATTTCATTATTATTTAAAATTATTTTTATGCTTAAAGTGAATTTCTTAATTTAAATTTATTTTTATAAAAACATTAATTAATTTGACCTTTCGTGTATAGTCGTTTAATTAGGATCTTATTGGTGTAAGTGGTTAGAGTTAGATAGCTTTAATTCTTGATTTAGAGTTGAGCATAATTTAGATCTGTGTTCAACTGATGATATCTACATGTTAAAAACGTGTTTTGACATCATTCCAGTGCCTAAATTGTAGTTCAAAGAGTCTACCTTTCAAAAAGTCCAGCCTTGATTGATTTTAAGTTCTAGAAGTTAGTCAAATAGTCGTTGCAAGAAAAGTTGTCAAAACAGTAAATACGGGTCAAATTTAGGTCATATTTAGGAGGGTAAAACCCTAACTTAAAAGTGAAATTAAGGTTAGCCAATCTACAGTGGTTAAGTTCTATATGTAGATAAAGAAACCCTAGAAGGATAGCCTCTGATTGTGTGTCTAAGTATGGTATTTAGGTCCATACATTTTAGTGTGCAATCAGATCCGAATTGGGACAGTTTTGAAGTTGGATTTTATTTGGGATTGTTGCACATGTAATGAGAAGTTGGGAGTCACAAGGTTGTTAGTAAACTCATAAATGAACTTAGGTGATTTTTGGTATAATTTATGAAGGTCAACAAGTAAGGGTTTTAAGAGGGTAAAGTTACACTAAAATTCTGCACTTTTGAACAAATTATAGTTAACTAGTGTAATAAGTTAATGAAGTGGTTAAGGTTGGGCATGGTTTCGGGGTGACCCATGGTGGTTAATCAAGCTCTTAGACATCCATCATATGTGTGTTACATGGACTAGAGCTTTTAGCTTGGTCGCGTGTAACCGTGTTTATTTTTTTGTATAGTTGTGTGATAGGAATTAGAAGCTGCATTTTGAGCATCCAGGTGAGTTACATAGTCCCACTTTTTATTGCGTTTTAAACTTAGGATGGAAATGATGCAAGTGTTGAAATGAGTTTTGAATTCCTGTGATTATGTGTTAGTGTGAATGAATGGACTATTATGTGACTGATATGCGTTATGTGCTACATGTTTTGTGATGTGATATTGATGTGTGGACTAGTCATGTTGGGAATTAAGGGCTTTTATAAGTTTATACTGCTGGTTCTACTTAGTACTGCCAAGCCAAAATGGTTGTACTGCTCAGATTATAACTAACAACACTAACTTGTTAGTACTGGCTAGAGTAAATTAGTAACTATGCTAGTAATTAACTAAAACGCTAAGAAGAGAACTAACATTGCCCCCTGGAATAAAGATTGAAGACTACATGAAGATAAAGACGTGTTAAAAGATATGTATTAGTTATCTTGTGTATATCTTATATAATTAGAAGATATGTTGATATCTTATAGAAGTTTAGAAGATTTGTAGTTATCTTGTAAAGGACTCCTTGGTGTATAAAAGGAAATATCTTAAGGTTAAGGTTTTAGATATCATTCTTTCATTGTAGACATAACATCAGAGGTTGTAAACCCTGAACACAGTCCAAAGAGTGTTCGTATTAATATATTGAAGCTTATTGTTTTGGTTAAATTTCTATTTGTCAAACATACATTACTGTTTCATTGGTTATTCTTCTTAATGGTATAAACTAGATTCCGCATAATTTATATCATTCACTCAAAGTTTCATTCTTAGTACCTTTGGATTTATCCAAGGATACTAAACCTTACATCAAGATAAGGAGTTAAAGATCTATTCATTGGGACCATCAAGTGGTATCAGAGCTTGTTGTGAAGCTTTGAATAAGAAGAAACAAAACAATACATACTAGTTCTATTTATCAAGATGGAGGCAGGAACTACTACTAATCTGACTGCAAAACTTCCTATCCTCAACCCAGGGGAATATAAACTCTGGTTAATGAGGATAGAACAATACTTTCTCATGACTGATTAATCCCTATAGGAAGTAGTTAAGAATGGTAACAAAGTGCTAAAGAGAACTGATGGAACAGTTGAGCAGGAATATAAGCCTACTATTGCAGAAGAAAAGCTGGACAGGAAGAATGAGATGAAAGCTAGAGCAACTCTGTTAATGGCACTCCCTAATAAGGATCAACTGAAGTTCCATTCATATCAAGATGCAAAGTTACTAATAGAAGTAATAGAAAAGAGGTATGGAGGAAACAAGGAATCTAAGAAGGCTCAGAAGATACTACTCAAGCAACAATATGAGAACTTTGCAGCATTAAGCTCAGAAACAATCGATCAAACTTTTGATAGGTTACAAAAACTTATTAGTCAGTTGGAGATTCAAGGTGAAACCATTGAGCAAGAAGATATGAACTTAAAGCTGTTGAGAAGTCTTCCATCTGAATGGAAGACTCGTGCTTTAATCTGGAGGAACAAAGAGGGGATAGATACCATCAGTTTGGATGACTTATACAACAACTTAAAGATATATGAACCTGAACTTACAGGATCATCAAATACAAGTCAAAATCCATAAAATGTGGCTTTTGTGTCCTCCAACAGCACTAACAGCACTAGCAGCACAAATGTAGCAGATAGCACTGCTTATGGAGTTAATGCTGCTTATACTCAAGGAAATTCTGTTAATTCTACATCTCTAGAAAACCTTAGTGATGCTATGATCTGTGCCTTCCTTGCAAATTAGCCCAACTCTCCTCAACTTGCTCAAGAGGATCTAGAATAAATTAAACCTGATGATCTAGAAGAAATGGATCTACAATGGGAGATGGCCATGCTGACAATCAGAGCTAGAAGGTTCTACAAGAGAACTGGCAGGAAGATGAATGTAAATGGTCAAAGAGTTGGATTTGACAAGACAAAGGTAGAATGCTACAATTGTTATAAAAATGGTCATTTTTCAAGAGAATGTAGGGCTCCTAGGAATTAGAAAAATAAAGGAAGAGAAAATGATAGAAGAATTGTGACTGTGGAGACTCCCACTGAAAATGCCTTGGTTTCTCAAGATAGACTTGGAGGGATGATTGGAGTTACCAGGCTGAAGAAGAGCATCCCACAAACTTTGCATTGATGGCATTTACATCTTCAGAAAGTTCTTCTAGTTCAGATTCTGAGGTAGATTCTTGTTCTAAATCATGTGTTAAAGCTTATGCTACTCTTAAAGAACAATATGACAGTTTGTCTTCTGATTATGATTACAAAAAGTCATCAATTAATTTAGTATCTATAAGCAGGCTTAGAACAGTAGAAGCTTGACTACTCACTATAAAAAAAATAGAGTGTTGATGTTTTTTAAAGAGAGCATTAATGTCTTATAAGACCTTGAAGTTTAACTAAGAGATAATGCTTTAGTTGAAAACAAAAAGAAATTGGAAAAAACCGAAAAAGAGAGAGATGAGTTAAAACTAACATTAGAGAAATTTCAAAATTCATCTAAATCTTTGAACAATTTGTTGGAAAGTCAAATTAGTGACAAGTTTAAAACTAGACTAGGATATAATGCAGTTTGTTATACTGTAGCTTCTCCTGCAGTAGAAAGTTTTGTGAATTCATCTGAGATGTTAAAAAATCAGGAGTATAACAAATCCAAATCTAACAAGGGATATCATGCAGTTCCCCCACCTTATACAGGGAATTTCATTTCTTCCAAACCTGATCTAATGTTTATGTATGAAATAGTTGAAAGTGAAAATGTGGATGTTACTATTGTTGTTACACCTAGTAATGAAAAGACAGTTGAAAATAAGGGTGTGTCCAACTCAGTTGAAACTAATACTATTAGGAAGAACAACTTTAGTTCTCCAATAATTAAGGATTGGAATTATGATGATGAAAGTGAGGTAGATTATATGCAAGCTATTAAGGACAAAACTATTAGAACTAGCACTGAAAGATAAAATTTGTTAAGTCTGCTAGGGAAACAGTAGAGAAGGTAGAAACACCTAAACAAAACAAACAATATCCTAGAGGGAACCAAAGAAACTGGAACAATCTTATGTCCCAAAGACTAGGAAGTAACTTTAAAATGGTAAATAAAGCTTGTTATGTTTATGGTAGTTTTGAGCATCTTTATTATGTGTGTGATAAGAAGGTTGTAAGACCAGTGTAGAACAACTTAAGTAGGGTAAATCACAAGAACTTTGCTAATAAATTGACCCACCCTCACTCTAAAAGAGGATTTGTTCCACAAGCAGTATTAACCAGGTCAGGCAAAATTAATACTGTTGGTGCAAATATTAATATTGGTATCAGACCAGTTAATACTGCTGGCTCAAAACCAACGGTGAATCATCCTAGACCAACATCAAATGCTTTCAAAAGAGGACATTTACAAGACATAAGGCCTTTCAACAAGTATACAGCAAACAAAAACAGTGTTTTCAATAAAAAGGCTAATACTGTCACGGTAAATGATAGTACTGCTAGGCATAGAGCAACAGTAAGTGAAAACAAAGGAAAATGGGCTAATGCTGTTAAGGCCTCAGCATGCTGGATTTGGAAAGCCAAGTCCAGTAGTGCATCAAATACTTTTAAGAAATATTCTTACATTGATGCACGAGGCAGATCCAAGTAAATAATGGCTTGGATCCCCAAAAGAGCCTAATTCTCTTATTTTATGTGCAGGGCAACCCACATCAGAAGGAGTATAAGGAAAAAGGAGTTATTGACAGTGGTTGTTCTAGGCACATGACTGGAAACAAATGCTATCTTACTGAATTTAAAGATTATGATGATGGATTTGTTTCCTTTAGAGATGATAAAGGTAGAATTTCTAGAAAAGGTAAAATCAAAACAGGAACATTGGATTTTGATGATGTGTATTTTTGCAAGGAGCTTAAGTATAACCTGTTCAGTGTGTTACAAATGTGTGACAAAAAGAACAATGTTATTTTTACTGACACTGAATGTCTTGTCTTATCTTCTGACTTTAAGCTACTTGATGAAAGTCAAGTTTTGCTGAGAGTTCCAAGAAAGGATAACATTTACAGTGTTAACTTAAAGAGTATTGTTCCCTCTGGATGTTTAACTTGCCTCTTTGCTAAAGCCACAATTGATGAATCCAATATATGGCATAGGAGGCTTGGGCATATTAATTTTAAAACAATGAATAAAGTTGTGAAGGAAAACCTTGTAAAAGGTTTACCTTCAAAGATTTTTGAAAATGATCATTCTTGTGGTGCTTGTCAGAAAGGAAAGCAACACAAAGCCTCTTATAAGACCAAACTTGTAAAATCTATCACAAACCCTTAAATATTCTTCATAAGGCTGATTTGGTCCACAAATATTAAGATTTGATGAAAACGTCATATTGGCCTAGTTGTTGCAACTGATGCCTTTAGCATATTTTTCTTGGGTAGACTTTTTGGCCACTAATGATGAGCCTAGTGGGTATATTAAAGACTTCATAATAGGAATAGAAAATCAAACTAGTACCATAAGTAAAAGTGGACACCCCCATAAAATCACAACGCAGCGTAATACCACTTTGGGGTGCCACTTCATAGTATAAAGTACAAGTTACAGTAAACGACCTCAAAAGAGACGTTTGATAAAATGTCACATTCGATTTAAATAAATCAGAGTAAATTCAGGTCCCAATAATTTATGATTTAACAAGATTACCAGATTTCAATCGTGACTCATTTTGTCTATCTAAGGAAAAATAGTTATCGAATGTGAAAAAAATTGAGTCCTTGAGTTTTGTTGATATCCACGCGTCTCGAATGCTCCCAATGCTCAGCTAGCAATATAATAACCTGAGAAAATACATGCAAAAACGTCAACAATAATGTTGGTGAATTCATAGGTTTAAGTAAAAGCAGTATTGAAATAGTTCAAAGAGAAATATTCTGTAAGACAGATTTAGCGTTACAGCATTAGAAGAATATGTTTTCGAAATTCAAGTATGTTTTCAATAAGTCAAGTATTGCTCAATAGTGGACCACAAGGTTTAAGATCAGCCAGCGACAGTATTTCAAAGTATAATTCAACAGAATACATTGCAACGAATGCAATGTATAAATCTTGATTGCATTGAGCTCATGACACCGAAGCCTTGACGTTAACACATATCTTGTATGTAATTCATGTTGCCCCATAACTAGTATTATTGCCTTAAACTAATAGTCTAAATACAAGAATGTCCGATGTAACTGGGTGCTCGAAAGATTCTGATTCAGACCCCCGGACAGGGCTGTCAAACCCAATAGATCTATTTATTTGTACTAGCGCTCACCCATTATAGGCAATTAACAGTTCATGATGTGGGGTCTTTGGCAATAACTACTCATGCAATTGACCTCATATTTGGGTCCAGCATACCATAAAGTTTCTTGTGTCCAGTTTATAAAACAAGCATGTATCAAACATGTATTAGAAATCATGTGGTAGGCAAGCAAAAGCTTTAGTAAAAACATTCATGTAACGCTTATGTAGTAGTAACCGATAAGTTATTCGGTAAAACAAGCATGTATCAAACATGTATTAGAAATCATGTGGTAGACAAGTAAAAGCTTTAGTAAAAAATTCATAGTAACCTTCTTAAGTAGTAGTAACCGATAAGTTATTCGGTAAAACAAGCATGTATCAAACATGTATTAGAAATCATGTGGTAGACAAGTAAAAGCTTTAGTAAAAACATTCATGTAACGCTTATGTAGTAGTAACCGATAAGTTATTCGGTAAAACAAGCATGTATTCTCACCCCAAAAATAGTTTAAGAAAACCATTAAAAATGAAAAGGTGGGGCTATGAACTCACCTTGATTGAAGACCACAGTCAATAATCAATCAATCACAGAAAGCGTCACCATAACGAACTCGACCGACGACCAATAATTATGTCTCTTCGGATACTATATAATAAAGTACGCCGAATGAATGCGGTACAATCGCAACGATAGAAATCGTATAAAATAACACCAAGTGATGAGAAAATCCACTTGCGCCTTAAGATCCTAAAATCCCACAATATAGGTTGCGATCGTGTCTTATTATTTATATCATTACATCGCTTAAGCGAATACATAGAATTTTAAAGATACTTTCTATTTAGGAAGTTACCACATTTGGAAAGTTACCAATTTGGTAAGGCCTCGGCAATCCAATAATATTGTAAAAATATTTTTTTATCTCGTCGAAATTTCGACTTTCAATTTGTTATTAATTACCCATAACGGTTTTATGTCGTATATTACAAATTACTATTATTATAATTTTATCCGTTCAATAAACTCGTTAACTCTAACTTGTTATATTCGTAAAATAATAGCGTTTATTATTTTTATAAACGTTCAATAAGTCTTGTATTAACCCGTTGACTTTTTAAAGTCAACATTTGACTTTCTTTGACTTTTATACTTATATTTATTTTTACCCAAATCTGACCCGCGCCAAACGACCCTCTAAATCACATTTTCACGACTCGGTCAAAGCAAAACATATTATGCAAAACCGCTATTCCACGACAACTTTTTGTTTTAGTCGAGACCCGAAAACTCGACAGAAAATGACCAAAACTCGCCCCTGCAAGAATCTGCTAGAACTTGAAACTATTTTAATAAAAACGCAACAGTTTGACCAACTGGTTATTGACCTGCATATCCCATTTTCTACTTTACCAAAAGAGATATTCTAAAAAACCTCATGCCGGACAACTTTTCGTGTTTCGCCGAAGGCTGAAACAGATCTCGAAAGTGCTCAAAAACGCCTATTGAAAATCTGGACAGAACCTATTATTTCTATAAATAGCTGAAACAAAATTTATAAAAATTCAAACTTCTTTTGGCCATAACTTCTTCGTTATTAAGAGTTACGGGACGTTCGAATTACCGAAACGAACATAAAAATAAGCTCTTTCATATTCCTAAATCAAAAATCAATTTTGATAAATTTTCGGACCTCGTTTTCCGTGGTCCAAAGTTGTTCAGCTCGTTTTATAGCTTTTCAAAACACATCAAAACTCCAATTTTTAAGCTTCCATTCCAACTATAATATGTCTAATATGACCTATAAACAATACATGATCAAATCAATCGACCCATAATACGATCTAACCTATTCACGCAAGATTTCCCCAAATTCATCACATGCATTCACGAAACAATCGAATCAAGAAAATGACAAAATAAACATAAAAGAATGCTTACAAAGCTCACAAGAGCCTATATCAAGACTCGATTTGTTCCCTACCCTTGTCCTAGCTCGAACTCGAACCACATCCCAAAACCAAAACCGAACATTTTTCAATTGAACGAGCAGAAATAATAAATATCCAACAAAACAACCCACTTACCAAACGAAAACACTCGAATCTAACTCGAACTCTAACTAGCAAAATACCCATTGCATGTCGTATATTTTTAGTGGAAAACGTAGGAAATAACGAGGGGATTCGAAAAATATAAGTTGTTCGGGTTGCATGTAATTTTTCCGGCGACCATGCGGTTTCCGGCGGCGGTGACCGGCGGCCCCCCGAAAAACGGGCGGGACAGTGGCGGTTTCCGATACCGAAAAAGTATTCGGTGTTGGTGGTGGAGCTAGAGAGAATGTGTGTGTGTTTTGTTTATAAAATGACGGAAATGGAAGTAAATCCTTTATATAGTTTCCTTTATTTTGAGCTTTTGGCACAAAATATTCCTCCCCCCCTTTAATCTTTATATTTTGACACATAATACTTTTACTTAATGTTAAAAAAAAACGACAACCATGGCTCAGGATTACACTTCTGAAATTATTTTTATTTTCCGTCACGCTTAATTTAGTTTAAAACATTTAATAAAACGTGTACACTCTAAAACGCGAGTTCGGCTCAAGGCAAGGAACAAAATGACGACATTCATAAAAATAATAAATTTACGATCTTAAAAATAATAACGAGTCGCGTCGTACATTATTATTTACAATGCACGAACGTTCACCGAACGCGCGTTCAAAACGCGGATAAACAAAGGCGAAAAGTATTTATAAATAAAAAATAAATAAGCTCTCGAAGCTAAAATATGGAATTATTGCTTTCTCAAACGTTAAAATGGATAAATATTCAAGGCACGATTCGCAACTAGCTAAAACGACGATTTTTGATAAAACGGCTAAAAACAAAAATAATAAACTCCATAAAAATTAGAAATAGAATTAAGGCTCGGTTAAAATATTGACCGTAAAATACGAGATGCTACAAAAAGTTATCAAGAGTGACAATGGAACTGAGTTCAAGAATAGTGTAATGAATGAGTTCTGTGAAATGAAGGGAATTAAGAGGGAATTCAGTGTTGCTAGGACCCACAGCAGAATGGTGTTGCTGAGAGAAAGAATAGAACACTGATAGAGGCTGCAAGAACTATGTTAGTAGACTCTAAGTTGCCAACCACCTTTAGGCTGAAGCAGTTAACACTACTTGCTATGTACTAAATAGAGTCTTAGTCATTAAGCCTCATAACAAGACACCTTATGAATTTTTATTCGTGGAGACCCCATTGATATGACTTCATGAAACTTTTGGATGTCCTGTTACCACTTTAAATACCAGGATCACCTAGGAAATATTGATGAAAAGCTGATGAGGCATAATATTGTTGGGTACTCAGTTACTAGTAAGGCTATAGAGTAAATTTAACAAGAGAACCAGGATGAGTGAAAGAGACCTTAAACATTAGATTTCTTGAAAATGCACCTAATGTGAAAGGAATGGACCAGACTGGCTTTTTGATGTTGATTCTTTGACAATATCTATGAACTATGTGCCAGTTGTTGCAGGAAATCAAACTTATGGTATTGCAGGAACCAAAGATAACATTGTTGCAGGTCAAGCTCAAAAGGAAAAAGAACCTGAACAAGAGTACATCATAATACCTCTCCGCACAACTGATCCATTAATCTCTCAAGGTCCTAAGGATAGTGAGGAAGATGCTGGAATGAAGCCTACAAAAGTAGATGAAGGTGGAGCTTCTGATAATAATGGAAAGGATGCACAAGATACAAGAAGTGAGTCTGAAAGGATAATTCAAAAGGAAAGGCGGACTGAACACACTAACAATATTAATAGTTTTAATACTGTTAGTATACCTGTTAGTACTGCTGGACCATCATTTGATAATGTTGTTCCATCACCACCAGTTAATACTGCTAGACCATCTGTTAGTACTGCTAATGCATTTGAAGAACATCTATTTGAACGATTTTCTCCTTTCAAAAATGCATTTACCCTTTCACATGTTCCAAATGTGTCTTCAATGGATAATACTGGAATATTTGGTAATGCTTATGATGATGAAGATGTGGAAAAAGAGCTTGATATGAACAATGTGGTTTCATCTTATTCAGTCCCTGATACTTCTTTCACCAAAATTCATAAAGATCATCCTGAAGATCAAGTGATTGGAAGTTTAAAAACACTTGTACAGACAAGACATATTGATGCAGCAAGAATTTATGTTTTCATAGGTTTTGGAAGTCCAGTGGGTTTTGTCTTAAGTTCTAGCAGTCTAAAAGTCTGTTTAAAATAAATAAGGGGTCTGGTGGTCTTCTTTTTTTTGTCTATAAATTGTCCTGATATCAGCAGTAGACAGTAGACAACAATTTTCCTATCATTGTAATAAGCTTCTAAGCTTGATAATTCTTATAATAAGAATCATCCTCCGATTCCAGTCATTATTTCTTCTTTAGTTGTAGTTTTACCGCACCAGTTGGCATCATAGCAGGTTGGTGTTTGTACTTTTGCTTAATCATGCCTCCTAAACATAGGCATCCAAGAGCACATACCAATGTACATGTCGATCCAAAAGAAGAGGTAAATGAACTAAGGAGGCAAGTCGAGATTCTGACCCAGCGTTTGGCCCAACTCGAACATTCTCAGGAGGAAGAAGAATTTAAGTCTGACGATGCCTTCCAAAACCCGTTTCATAGGCATATTCGTCAACGTGAACCACCTATGCGTAATGATCGTAGGTGGGAGGCTAGCATCAAGGTCGAAATTCTAGACTTTTCTGGAACT
>BQNB010044770.1:17500-19479 GCA_026074375.1 Tanacetum coccineum | reverse complement strand
ACCCCTAATAGAGCTCAATAAGCTCCATGTTATGTTGATCCGCCTCAATTCGGGTCATTAGTTAGATTGTAAATATCGAGTACGTAAAATATCAAGTGTAGGGGTGTATCTATAAACCCCCGTGATGTATTATATGTTTAAGCAATGGCAGGGAAAAAGTGTATGAAAAAAATGTATATAAAAAAAGAGTGAAAAAAATGTACAGGCTGCCATTTGCTTATGTTTATGTTTATCATAGAGTCAAGAAAAGAAAAAGAAAGAGATTGATTTAGAGTTGTGTAGAGTTTGTATATCTTTGTCTGAGTCTTGGCTTAACAACCAAATCAGTGTGTATTCTTATAAATAATTAGCTAATCCTTTCACCCTAAATTCACCGAAAGCCACCCAAATATGTCCCATTTGTTTCCGTTTCTGTTTTTGTTAATGTTATCTTACACCTACACCCCACAACCCTTTAAAAAGACCTCTTTGACAGTAATGACTAGTACTTGCACCTAGCGGTAGAGGTTTTGATCATTTACCAAGCCTATGGTAATTTATATGATATGATAGGTAATGAGTGTTGATTTTCTATTTCCCATAGTTGTTATATTTTATTATACATCTGAGAGAAAGAGAGAATCCCAAACACTTATGTGATGTGCTAGTTTATACTTTCCGTGCTTTTACTTACGAGGTCTAGAAGGTTGTGTTGTAAAATGCTTTTAAAGAGTAGGTTAAATGACCATAATATTGCTATTGTCTAGATAGAGAAGACCATTTGCTTGAGGACAAGCAAATCCCAAGTGTGTGGGTATTTGATGAGGTGTCATTTTATAAACTTTTTCAAGGCCATTTAACCCCCTAAATCATGCAAATATGCCCAGATTATGTACTTAATCATTTGTTTTTAGGTTTTTAGCACTTGTATGGCATTTGGAGGAAATACACGTGACTTGGGCTCATTTGGAGAAGAAGCGAAAATACACCAAAAACCATGAAGAATTGTGCATACAGAGCGTAGAGACGGCGTCACCAGTATAAAGCGACAGCGTCAGGATCTTCATCGTGATGATGTCAGGATGTGGCCGACTTAAAGAGGATCTAGAATCATCTACGTGGCGACGACTTCACAACTTTAAAGCGACGATGTTGTGCCGTTTTCACTATATATACAAAACCGATTTTAGGGTTTAAAGTGTGTAACATTGTAAAACTTTTGGGAGACGAACCCTAGTCTTTCTAGCAGCTTTTTAGGTCGTTTTTAGGGCCTCGAAACCCTATTGTAACTACTTTCAATCCATGTTTTAATCAAGTAATAATATTTATCATTAATCATTTAATATGTTTATGTGTTGTGTGATTGATTTATGCCATTGCTTTCTATATAACATGCTAGGCTAAACCCTCATTTTTATTTTGCTTAAGATTGTATGAAACTTAGGTTGTAGATCCTTTTGATGTTGCTTCTTGTTAATGTATGTGCGTGTTAGGCTTTTAGAAAAATAGCCATAAGATATTAAATTGGCATAGACATCTAGGGAAAACGCGAGTGTTGTAAAAGGATACCAATCGTAACAATCTTCATACTAGACTACCTTACCCCTAATAATTGGTTGATCCCTCTTAAGATATTTCACATGCATTTAATATACTCTTAGGGGACTTGTAATAGTCTTCATACTACCTTACTTGTGCGTTGCCTAACGGAATATTAAATAGATGGCGGGTTCGTGTAAAATAAAAAAGAGATAATAAAAAATAGATAAATAATTAATTAAAAAAAATATTTTTATAAAAGAAAAAAAAATTTTAAAAATAAAAATTAAAAAAAAATAAAAAAAAAAAGAAAAAATAATAAAAAAAAAAAGACAATATAAAAAAAATATATAAAAAAAATAAATAAAAGAATAATGAAGAAACAAAAAAAAAAAAAAAAAAAAAAAATAAATTAAAATAATTTACAAAATTAAAAAAAAGAAAACAAAATTTAAAAAAAA
>BQNB010044770.1:0-2500 GCA_026074375.1 Tanacetum coccineum | reverse complement strand
GATACAATAAATAAAAAAAAAAAAAAATTAAAAAAAAAAAAAAAAAAAAATATTAAAAAAAAAAAAAAAAAAAAAAATTATAAAAATCATTAAGAAAAATAAAAAAAAAATAAATTAAAAAAAAATGAATAAAGATAAATAATATAAATAAAAAAAAAAAGATAACACAATAAAAATAATAAAAAATAAAATAAAAAAATATAAAATAAAAAAAAAACAATATAAAAAAAAAAAATAATAAATAACAATTAAAAAAAAAAAAAAAAAATAAAAAAAAAAAAAATAAAAAAAAAACAAAACTCAAAATAATCATATAAAATTTAAAAAACACACAAGAAACAAAATAAAAAAATAAAAAAAATAAAAATAAAGAGAAAAAAAATAATAAAAAAAAAATAAAAAAACAAAAAAAAAAAATAAAAAAATAAAAAAAAAAAAAATATGATATAAAAAAAAAATAAAAAAATAAAAAAAAAAAAAATATAATAAATAAATATAAAAAAGATAAATTAAAAATAAAACAAAAACATAAAAAAAACACACACCACATAAAAAAAAAAAAAAATATAATAAATTAAAATAAAAAAACGAAAAAACACAAAAAAAAAAAAAATAAAAAAAAAAAAAATAAAAAATGAAAAAAAACAACAAAAGAGTGTGTAGAAAGGATACCATCAGTAACAGTCTTCATACTACCTTACCCCTAATATGGTTGATCCCTCTTAAGATATTTCATCTGCGTTTAATATACTCTTAGGGGCCTTGTAATAGTCTTCATACTACTTTACTTGTGCATTGCCTTAACGGAATATTAAATAGACAGCGGGTTCGTGTAATTCGTTTATGACTTAGGAAATACCTACACAGATCATCACAAATGTGATAAAGCAACAAATCTAGGAGAAGCAATCTGAGGAGTGGGACATGATTAGGTAAATACATCTTTTTATCATAAAGTTATCACTAGTAATTTAGATTATATTTAGTTAAATTAGCTAAAACAAACCAACCTATTAAAACTATCATATTTACTTGCTTTTTTAAAAATATAAAAACACAAAAAGAATCTTCTCTCAACCCCTTAGAATTCTGTTAGACCGTGTTCGAGCCTTCCCAACCTATTCCCTTAGAGAACGATAACAACCCCCGAGTCTTGCCTATACTACCCTACAACGATTAGGTACACTGCCTAAGGGATTGTAAAGCTTTCCTGTGAAGTCTTCACAACCTCCACATCAATCAAAATCATTGATTAGGTTTGTAAGATCACCTTTCAGGTAGATAATATCAAAATCATTGATTAGGTTTGTAAATCACCTTTCAGGTGGATAATAACAGAATCATCAATTAGGTTTGCAAGTCACCTTGAAGAAAGATAATTTAACTAACTTTCAAAACTATTTTAAAAAGTTATGTATTTAGAAAATGTCTACAACACTTAAACTTTGCAACTCATACACAAAATACTTACAAAAAAATCAAAAAAAGGAAAACTATCTCCTCACCCCTAGTATAGCCTCCAAAACCATACACACACCTATAATATTATAACACCCTGTGTTTTCAAGTCATTGACGACGTCAACAAATCCGCAATGTACCTTTTGTATTGTACGCGTTTGCTTGAAATTGTAAACGTTAGGTTAAATCGCGTACGCCAAAAATTAGCGTTTAATGTAAACGGGCATTAAATCATCAAACGTTTACATCAATCATGTGTTATATAATTATTTTGATAATAATTATGGTCGTTGTTCATTTATTTTATTGGTTACGTAAGTTAAATACGTTTCGCGATAAATGTACGTTTAAGAATAACCGGAAGCATGAAAATTTATCTAACGCTTCAACAAATACCCACGAGTGTACCCAATACCTAAAGTTTTATTAAACTTTACATAAGTAAATGTTACTTACACTTTGTACACTAGAAATGAAACAATGTGCAAGAAATTGCAAGTAAATACATCTTTATGTAATTTCTACAAGTTGTAACTTGTATACATAATACAAGATATATTGTTTTCTAGTCAAAAGACTTCTAGAATCTTTCCCCCCCTCATTTCCCACGGCATAACATCAACAAATGAGTTAAATGATTCAATTTTTATACAACTTGGTCAAATGTACATCCTTTACTCATTTAAAACCTAGCTAGTATGTTTCCTTGACTTAAGACACAAAAGCAAGAACCCTTAAAACCCTCATCTTGCTCTTTGAATACTATTGCACACCTTTTTGACTAGCTAACACATATATAACACTAGTATGCATGCAAGTAACTCTTACATGCATAAACACTTAGAGAAAAATTCACAAACACTCCCTTTTGGCTCTACATAGCTCACGGCTCAAAGCAAATCCCCAAACAAATCCATGGCAATTTTTATACAACCCATACACTCCTATACACATCCATTCTAAGGTGTAACACCCCCAAATTGGGTCGCAGCGGAATATGGGTCCGGGGCGTGTTACTTCTCAGATCAATAACACAAGAT
>BQNB010044769.1:0-44684 GCA_026074375.1 Tanacetum coccineum | reverse complement strand
TCTTGATATATAAAGAAAGTTCAAGATTTATCCAAATCAAGGAAACCTATAAGCAAAGTAGTTGGCGGAAATATCTCAATGGTTGTTTTAATTAATGAAATTCTGTTATGCCTCAAACAATACGAACAGTCAACCAATAGTACTAAGTTTAGCCTAATAGTACTAACTTTAAGCCCAGCCGTATTAACTTTACCCAGCAGTATTAAGATATGCCTGACAGTACTAACTTAATACTGACAGTATTAAGTTTATGCCTGGCAGTATTAACTCTAATTTTGTTCCAACAAGCATTTCCATCATAAATTTGGATTCTCACAAGCTCTCTTTCTATTTTTCAGCTCACTATATCCTCATTTCTTTTTCTCACTTAATCACTCTGTCTGTTTTTATTTCACAAATCTCTCTATTCTCTATTTTTGCATCCTCTCTCAATTCTTTTAAGCTCACCAAGCTAGTAGTGTCCATAAGCCCATCCAGGACTGGCTTATCATCCATAAAATGAGCTGAGGTATATTTGAGTGAAATTTTTGTGATTGACTACTTAACTTTTTAGTTTTACTTAATTAAAGCAGCTTATAAATAAGCTGTACTGATAGCTTTTTGAACACAAAACAACACAATTAAGAAACTTAGCACTTGGTATTGTAAATTGACTTAAGACCTCAAACTTGTATTAAAACTTGAAAGTGTTACAAAACTGAAAGTGAAAGCTGTAAATGACTTAAAACAAACTGAAAGATAAGCTAAATTATTTTTAAGATTAAAAACTAAAAACATCACACTTTTCAAAGGCTTACAAAAGGCTCTATTTATAGCCGAAGTCTTCTTCTCTTGGACTTGCGGCTTGTGCTTCTTTGGTGAGAGCAAAAACTAAGTGTGCTTGTTGTGTGAGGAGATTCTAAAGCAAATCCCAGCCTTCAATTTCTTTTGTGCTTCTTTGGAGTCAATCACAGCCATTGAAAACACTTGGGAATGGAGAGGGATTGCCAACATGGCATTTATACAACTGGGGAGGGGGGTAGTAGGTGGTTGATTTTAGCTAGGGTGTAGAGTGGTTTTGCAGGTAGAAGTATGGGAAGACACTCCATTTGTTGTACTTTGGGTTTTGTTGGGGCGGTAGATGGCCTTTCGGGAAGTTGGCAGCTTTGTCCCCTCAAGTTATATAACTTGAATGCAATCTTTGCCCGGTTTGCAATTTCAACCCTTTGCCTTTTATTCTTGTAATACATCTTGAGGTTTGGCAATTTTAGTCCCTCAAGTTGTATTTTCTTCACTTGGTTGACTTTTGACTTTGTCCTTTCCATTCTGTGCTTGGTTTTTTTTGTTTTTGGCTTTCTTTTTGTTCCTTTTCTTGAATATCTATTTCCTGCACAATACAAATGCAAAACATACAAATACAATGTATTTTTGGTATGTTTTTAGTCTTTTAAGTCCGTTTTTAATGGAAAATGGTATGTGTAATTAAACATATACCAAAATCCCTCATACTAAGGTATTACCGTGTCCTCACGCAATGTTAAGAAGTAAACACTTAGAAAACAAAGAATCTCGATCCCCCTCGACTAATTACATTGAAAAGTAGCAAAGTGTTCGTCAAGGAGAACTTAAAGAATCAATAGCTTCGACAAGTCCCGTTTTCACCATTATGTACACTAACTATCCCTAATATTTTTAGATTTTCCTTTTTCTTTTCTTAACTACTTGTTTGACTTCCTTTATTATATCAACATTGGGATCATAGAATGAGAAGCGCCCATAGAATAATCTACGGATGCCCTGACGGATAATTTCATCGTCCCCGATTTTTCACTAGATCCAAACCAAGCAATTAAACAAGATCATTTATCAATATAAGTCTAATGTTGTGCACTCATACTTATGATTGCGCACTTTTAAATCTTCCCAACTGGATTTTATGATTTAAATGTGTGTATCATTTCAACTCAACCATTGATCAACTTATTTTCATAGCGTATTCAGATGAATCAAGACTCAAAGCAAAATTATTAGGTCTTGTAACTTGATTTAAAGAAACGAAATTTAAACTGTAGAACATTTTTGCAACTATCTTCATCATCTAATCATAAGTTCTAAAAGTTAGGGAATGCGTTGCTTATTTGAACACATACCTTAGGCCTCGCTCCCTAGTAGGAATATCTCAACCAACGACGGTGTTTTAGTTGAAAACCCACCCGTTTGCCTAGCGTAACAGGAAAACACATCAACGCCTTTCTTCTCTAAATGGCTAAGGATAGGTGTCTTAGTTTGAACCCTCACCTAGACCTCGCTTCCTGGTGAGATATCACAACACACCAAATCCCTAGAAGTAAAGATGTCTTAGTTTGAACCCCTACCTCGTGGTTAGCGGAGTGGGATATCACGACACATCTTTTACTTGCTCCATATAATCAAATGCATGCTTCATTGGCGTAATTTCAATATTCATGCATTTTTCGTATCATATTTCATCATGCTTCTTGCATTTAACTTTCAAATTACTAAGACCAGAAAATACCTCGCTTTAAAAGAATTCAAATCTCAATTTTGAAGCTTTTTCTAAAAAACATCGATTGACTTAGTTGAATTGAAATGAGCACGTATGATTAGGTGGATTAAAAGCTAATGGGAGAAAAAGCCACAAGTTACTCATATAAGCTTTAGAAGAATCTTGCTCAGCACATAAACTTATATTTAACTCTATCACTTCTTGTTCTTCACCTTATTAAAATTCGAAGCAATAGAATTCGTGAAAGCTTAGCCTATAATTGAGGAACTAGCTAGGGCTCAACACGCCCGATCGAGTCAAAAATTATTCTCATTCTACCCATTAGGAAAGTCGAAAATTGTGACAATACATTATTTTATTTTTTTTCTAGAAAATTTATAAATTTTTCATTTTTTTTTTTGGTCTTTTTGCAAAAATTGATGGTAAAAAACAGGATTACATGGATAACAACGGCTGCAGGACAAAATCAAATCGAAGTATCCAAAATCCCCCATACTAGAACTAAACATCGTCCTCGATGTTTTGAAAGGGGCACCTACGTAAATCTAAGGCCGTTTATTAAGTGTGCCAAAAGATAAAACGTTAGTCGATTAGATTTGGATATTGGATTCCCAAAATGAAGCTGAGGATGTGAAACTCTTGATAAAAATACAAGCACGAGAGTTCTTCACAATCCGGGCAATCCTGGACAATTAACAACACAAACACAAAACACGGGTAATGGAAGAGGCGAGCCTCCACACAACAAGAAAACACTTATTCATTTTTACACAATACTACGATAAGCATGGGGTGCCTCCCACGAAGCGCTTGTTTAAGGTCGCTATGCTTGACCCGTCACCTGAATTTATTGGACATTGGGGAATGTCTGGAGATCCGGGACTACCAATTGTGGTACGTCCCCTCCAAAGTAGTGCTTTAAACGATGACCATTCACTTTGAAATTTGGCCTGGAGTTTTGGGATAACTCGACAGTGCCATATGGAAAAACTTGGGTTACAGTGAATGGTCCACTCCAACGGGTCTTAAGCTTGCCTGAGAAAATCTTCAATCTAGAGTTAAAGAGGAGGACTCGATCACCGACGTTGAAAACGCGGTTTTTGATCTTGGAGTCATGGATTCTCTTTGTTTTCTCCTTGTAAATTAAAGAATTCTCGTAGGCATGATCACGAAGCTCATTAAGTTCGTTGAGTTGAACTTTCCTGTGATCACCCGCTGTTCTGATATCAAAGTTTGTATGCTTAAGGGCCCAGTAAGCTTTGTGCTCGAGCTCAATCGGAAGATGACATGCCTTCCCGTACACTAGCTTGTATGGAGTACACCCGATGGGTGTTTTGTAAGCTGTGCGGAAGGCCCAGAGAGCGTCATCCAGTTTATCCGACCAAGAGGCACGGTTTTCGCCTACGGTCCTTTCAAGAATTCGTTTCAAACCACGATTGGATACCTCAACTTGTCCACTTGTTTGTGGATGATACGCGGTGGAGAGACGATGAGTGACTCCATATTTAAGCATGACCTTTCAAATTGCGTCATTTCAAAAAGGGTTCCGCGATCATTATGATTCACGAGGGAACCGATCTGGCGAAGAGAGATTTAAGAATTTGCAAACACTCGGCGTCATTGGTGGGGAGGCGCTTTTGCTCAACCCATTTTTGGATAAATAAATCAACGCGACGAAAAGTATTAATTTGTTCTCTTGGAAAGACGGGAACGGACCATAAAAACCAATCCCACATATCAAAGATTTCGCAAACTTGGATAGAGTTTTGTGGCATCTCATCACGTTGTGAAATTTTGCCTTGACGTTGACAAATGTCACATCGGGTGACAAAGTCGTGGGCATCCTTGTAGATCGTGGGCCAATAGAAACCTGAATCGAAGATCTTTTTAGCTGTGTAATTGGCACCGTAGTGTCCCCCGGTGGGTCCACTGTGGCAAGCTTTGAGAATGTCAAAAGCTTCTTGCCCCGAAACACAACGCCGAATCACTTGATCCGCACATATCTTAAACAAGAAGGGGTCGTCCCAAAAGTAGTGTTTGACGTCTTTGAAAAACTTTCTTTTCTGCTGAGACGACATCCCTTTGATCACAAAATTCCCCGCATGGTAGTTTGCAAAATCGGCAAACCACGGGGCATTATCATCACCACGAAAAGTAACCATCCCAAGTGTCTCGAGAGGAAATGTTTCCGTAATTTCCTTTTTCTCGAGCTCACTTTGATGGGGATTTTCAAGTCTAGAAAGGTGGTCTGCGGCGAGATTTTCTGCTCCTTTTTTATCACGGATAACGACATCAAATTCTTGGAGCAGCAAAATCCACCGGAGCAATCTTGGCTTAGCATCCTGCTTAGCAAGCAGTAGTCTTAGCAAGCATGTACTTAAGAGCCGAAATGTCCGTATACACTATGCTTTTGGACAAGACAAGATATGGCCGTAATTTTTCGAAAGCATACACTACGACAAGTAATTTTTTTTCCGTTGTAGTGTAATGTGCTTGAGCCTCAGTCATAGTTTTGCTCGCATATAGTGTATCGCTGGAAGTGCTTGGTTCTTACGTGCCCCTAGGACTGCCCCAACAGCAAATCATCTCGCAGCACACATGATTTCAAGGGCAAGTCCGCAATCGGAGCAACTAGAATTGAAGCCTGGGTTAACTTCAACTTAAGGTTCTAAATGCTTCGATGCATTCCTTCGAGGAAAGAAGAACGGAGTATCTTTTTCAAGGATGTGGGTCATAGGCCGGGCGATATTGAAAAATCTTGAATAAATCGTCGGTAGAATCCGGTGTGACCGAGAAAACTGCGAATACCCTTCACGGTAGTGGGATGAGGCAATTTTGCAATGACGATCAAACTTTCTGAAATATCAACCTCAATCCCGGACTTAAAAATCTTATGGCCAAGGACAATTCGCTTCCTTGACCATAAAGTGGGCATTTTTCCCAATAAGCACCAAGATTGGTGTCCCTTCACACCTTTAAAGCAATTTTGTCTAAATGGGAAAGGCAAGAGGGAGAAAGATATCACAAAAACCGAGAAATTCATTCCATGAAGACTTCCATGGTTTTTTCAATCATAACGTGAAAAGATTCACCCCATACACCTTTGGAACGTGCCCGGTGCATTGCATAACCCAAAAGGCATGCGATGATAGGCAAATGTCCCGTAAGGGCATGTGAAGGTAGTCTTTTCTTGATCAATGGGTAATTTGGATCTGAAAGTAGCCATAAAAAAAGGAAAAAAAAGAAAAAAGAAAGGGAAAAAAAAAAAAAAAAAAAAAAGAAAAAGAAAAAAAAAACAGGAAAAGAAAAAAATAAAAAAAAGAGGGAGAATCCGTCCAAAAAGCGAATAGGAACTCCATTCCCGCTAATCTTTTCAAGCATCTGATCCATAAATGGCAACGGGAAATGGTCTTTACGAGTTGCATCATTGAGTTTTCGGTAATCGATGCAAACTCGCCAGTCCTGTACCAACCTTAAGTGGGGTTTTTTAAATTTAAACTTATTTTCTTCATTTTTCACCACGGTTATGCCTCCCTTCTTAGGGACACAATGAACCGGGCTTACCCAGGGACTGTCAGAGATAGGGTAAATTAACCCAGTAAAAAAAAAAACAGAAAAAAAAAAAAGAAAAAAAAAAAAAAAAAAAAAATCAAGATGTTTGAATAACTTCTTGCTTAATAACCTCATGGATTTTGGGGTTAACCCTTCTCTGATGTTAACTACGGGTTTGGCATGTTCCCTCCATCAAAATCTTATGGGTGCAAAACTGTGGATCTATCCCCTTAATATCAGAAATCTCCAAGACTATGGCATATTTGTGTGTACTTAAAGACCTTGATCAAAGGCGGTTTTAATCTCCTCTTTAAGTTTTTAGCGATTATGACGGTAATTATTTTTTATATTTCATCACCCTCCAAAAACGCATACTCAAGATGGGATGGTAAGTCTTTGAGTTCAAGGTCGGGAGGATCTTCACATGAAGATTTAATCTTTTCAGGCACATTAATTTCACAAACTGGTGACGGAGGGAGATTTGGGTCATTATTGATCACACTTAACAATTCCTCAAGGTAAACAGTATCTCCCTCAGAATCATAGATGCCGTCAACACCTGGTGGTATCGAATCATCATGTTCAAGAAATGCATCGATCTCTTCCATTAGAAAATCACTTCCTCCGAAGGGAGTGAAAGATGGAGAGCGAGAATCGATCATAAGGTCCGAAGTAGAAATGGGATTGCCACTTTCAGAAATTTCAAGTACTTCTTGAACATATTCTTCACAAGCAATGTCAATAACATCGACTCGTTTTAACTGATTCAATGGATAATGAGAAAATATTAGTAACACCACTTTGAAGGTCAAGATTGGCATACATGTCTAAGGGTCAAATTGTCACCGTGGAGCTCTATCAAAGCACGTGCGTCCTCAAGAAAGTCTTCCTAAGATTAGGGGAACCTGAGGATCGGCAACGTAATCAACGACCACAAAATCGGCAGGAAAGAAGAACGTTCCAACTTTCATGAAACATCCTCGGCGATGCCGTATGGTAGTATAGAGAAATCGTTCTGGCTCGGCAAGTTTCTAGAATCATTCGGGTTTTGGTCAAAGCTGGGAGACTTAGTTCTTTCCAAATGGAGAGAGGCATTAGGTTGATGCTTGCACCGAGATCGGCCAAGGCTAAGCATTCATTCATCTCCGGAAAGTCACACGGTATAAGAAATCTACCGGGGTCTCCAAGTTTCTCGAAAACTTATAGGATACCCGGCGAGCAATTCTCTTTACCGGTTGTCTTAGTCAACTCAATCATGCTTATCTTTGACCATTGAGGAGCTTTCTAAAAATTAGTGCAAATTTGGGCTATGTGGTAGGAGAGCGTCCGCGAAACTTAGCTCGAAATGGAGATTCTGAAAAATCTCCATAAATTTTGAAGCTAGAAGATCGTCTTTTTCACGGAGCTTCTCTTTGTTGGCCCTTGAAGGATAAGGCAGGGTTTGTTTAGTCTTTGAAGCAACAACGGGCTCACCAATTTGGTCATTAGTTTGGACCACCGAAGGTTGGATGTTTTCGGTGCTTGGTTGCACCGTATCCTTTGTCACCTCGGGTTCATTTTCCATAGGAGGAGAAGAAATTTGAGGTCCATTATAGGAAACACCGCTTCGGGTAGTGATTGCTTTCACATCACCTTTCCGGGTTGCAATGGTTAGTTGCTTGGGAAGACGAACCGAGCCCGAATAAAACGTATTACTATATAAATGTGGTGATCATGACCGTATAATTTGCCAGTTGATTTTGCATATTATGTCATAACCGCGTCAAGCTATGACGTTGTTATCAAAAATGGCGGCTTAGACACACCTGGTGGCTAGTGGAACTGGAAGCTTGAAAGCTGGAGCTTGAAAAGTCGGGGGTTGATTAATCTGGGGTTGGTAAACTTGTCCTTGATTGAAATTATTACCCTGATTTTGGTTAAAATTGTTCCCCCGATTTTGGTTGAAATTGATCCCCCGATTTTGGTTGTTTTGATGGTTTTGCATAGGAGGAAAACCGGGAGGTCGAATTTGGTTTGCAACCATCTGAGGTCGGTAACTAGCATTCCCTTGGTTGTAGTTAACTGCGGCGGCTTGTGACACGTATTCTTGGATATTGTCACGATAAATGTTGCCATCGGTGGCTGGACAATTTTGGTAAGAATGACCACCCCCGCAAGTTACACAACTTTGCTCGACTGCTTTTACAGGAGTGGGAGCTGGAGTTTGGTTTTTCTTATCGAGAATCAATGCTCTAACCATATCTTTTAGCTCAGCAACTCGATGAAACTGTTGGGAGTGGAAGAGGCTCGTACTCACTTTGAAACAATGGCCTTGCTTCATGATTGACGAACTTCGGACTTGCACTTTGAAATGATTTTTAGGCATTCACGATGCATTTTATCAGAAATTACCACCCGCATCGGAGTTCATGAAGTCTTGTCATTCAAATTTTGGGCATTATAAGAATTATCGAGTTGATGCAATTCTGAAAACCCCATGATGCGGGCATCCACTAAGAAATATTGAATCGTCCCATGCCAGTAAAACGTTTCATCAATTTATTTGTTGAAATCCGTTATTTTCATTTCCGAAGATTTGTTGTTAGAGTGGAGGAAAGATTTGTTAATGAATTTCGAAACAATATCATCCCATGTAAGAATCGATCGAGGGGGCTCTTTTTCAAGCAAAATCCGTAGGAGCTCCTCTAGGGAAAATGGGTAAAAGGTAAAGCCTTAACCGACGTACTCGGGACGTTTGGGAACTTCATCGTAGAAGTGATCTTGTTGAAATATCGGATGTGAGCATGTGGGTCTTCTTTATCATGTCCAAAAAATTGCTTGTTTTGAACAAGATTAAGTAGACCATGCTTGATCTCAAAGTTGTTCGCGGTAATTTCGGGAACAACGATCGCATCCTCGTAACCCTCGGTGGGTGCTTCGAGCAATTGCGCCATAGTACGATTATCGTCCATCGTAACTATGGGAGGATTGAAAGTTTCTTGATTGTTATTTGGTTTCTCAAGATTTGGTGATTCAACAGAAGTTTGTCGGACTTGTTGTTGTCGACGTTTACGGGCTTGAGAACGAGTGCGCATGCACAAAATAGAAATTTTTAAAAAAAGAAAATTTACACTAATTTTTTTTTTCAATGGTTGATTCACAATGTATTATACGGACAATGAGATAAGACAACTTCTACCAAATAATCTACTTACTTCACGGTAGCTCTCAAAATGAAAAACGCACAAGCGAGCGGAGGAGTAGGAATAGCGCGAAGCTTATTTCTCCTTTCGGGTCGTAGTTCCTCGGAACAACCCTCCTTATACCCACTTTATAGTTTGTTAATCAAATCGAGGTGAGCCGTACGTCGTAAGAGACACAAATGGCAAGTTTTTAAATCTTTTGTTCGATTTGGGAACCAACAAGTTCACCGGAATTTATTATGATAATACCTCAATTGAGAATATTATATTTTGGTATTTTACCAATTTGTGAATTTTATTTCTTTTTTTATGGACAATGTTTTTATATTTTTGGTTTTTTCTTTTGTTTTTATATGATAATTATACTAATAAAAGAAAATAAAAAATATTTTTGTACTTTTTATATTTTTATAGAAGAAAATATTCACAGATTCAAACACAAAGTCAAACGTAACGATAATCGTTTTACAGCCTCCCCGGCAACGGCGCCAAAAATTGACTGGCGTATTCTTACTCCTTTTTATATATAAATAAATATAGATAAATATAAATATATAACAAGGATCAAAATCCACAAAATCAATGAAACCGGAAGTAGTATGGAGTATCTCCGGGTCGTTATGTCCCAACGAGGCTTGAATGGAAAATCGAATGACGAATTGATGATCGATGTTTGAATATGACAAGGATATGATTGGGCACTAAACCTAATAAGCAAATGCACGAAAAGATAAGCAAGGAAAATAAGCTAGAGCAGGCATAAAGGCTAGGAATGGTAAAAACACTTAAAACTTTTATCCTAAGACACAAATAAGCTCAAATAAGCTTAAGACAAACCAAATAAGCTAGACTAACTCTAAATAAGCAAATTTAACAAGCAATTAAACTAAGTTAAGCAGGAGAAACTCAGCAGTACTAACAACAGTACTAACAGTATTAACTATCAGTACTAACTTGGAGTTAGTACTGCTAGCTTTGAGTTAATACTGCTAGCTTTATCAAAACACAATGAAACAAGAAATAAGCAAATAGGCTAAAACAGATATTTAACTACCCCTAATAAGCACTCAGGCATAAGAATAAGCAACTGGAATAAACTAAAATGGCAAATAAGCTCAAAACTAAGAAAACTGATAAACTCTTAAAATTACTTTGAAAAGGCAAATAAACTTAAATAAGCTCTACTAAAGACAGTAAACGAAAATGGGCTTAATCTACTCTAAAAAGCTAAGGAAATCTTAAATAAGCAGAAATAAAAAGCTAATAAGCAATAATGACCAAACAGTATTAACTATCAGTGCTAACTTGGAGTTAGTACTGCTAGCCTTGAGTTAGTACTGCTAGCTTTAATAAAACACAAAAGAGAACCGACAGTACTAACTATGGGTTAGTACTGCTTGTTCCAAACAGTCCTCAAAGTTTTCACAAATCATTTTCTTTTTTTTTATTTTTATTTTAAGCTGATTAAAAACAGTTTATCAAATAACAAAATAAGACACTTATAAGCAGATTTCAATCAAGAATAAGCACTTAAATAAGCTGAATCAATCTAACAGTATTAACTCATAACTAACAGTACTAACTAAGAAATTTGCACAAATCACTTTTAAACTAACAACTAAGCAAGATAAGCACTAAACATCATGAAAAAGCATAAGCAAATATAGGTAACAAATAAGCACTATAAGCAGTTCTATAGTAAATAAGAAAAATAAGAAAAAGAGAGACTTACAATACCCTTGCTCAAAACAGGGTTAAACAAAGAGTCTACAAGCTCTAGCTTGTATAAAACAAGCTAGTGAGAGTCCATAAGCCCATCCAAAACTGGCTTATCATCCATAAGCTGTGGTATATTTGAGTGTGGATTTTTTATTTTGATTTTTTTTCTTAACTAATTAACTTCTTAAGTTTACTTAATTAAAGCAGCTTATAAATAAGCTGTATTGAGAGCTTTTTGAACACAAAACAACACAATTAAGAAGCTTAACACTTGGAATTGTAAATTGACTTAAAACCTCAAATTTGCATTAAAACTTGAAAGTGTTACAAAGCTGAAAGTAAAAGCTGTAAATGACTTTAAAAACTAAAAATAAGCTAAGTTATATTAAAAATTAAGCTAAGATAATCTAAGATGCCTCCAAGGCTTACAAAAGGCTCTATTTATAGCCGAAGTCTTCTCTTCTTGGACATGCAGCTTGTGTTTTCTTTGTGAGAGACTTCCATGGTGTTTTAGTTGTGTGAGGGACTTGATAAAAGTAATCTCAGCCATTCAATCTTCTTGTGCTTCTTTTTGAGTCAATCTAGCCATCGAAATTACTTGAAAATGGTGAAGGATTGCCAACATGGCAATTATAAAGCTGGGGGGAGATAGTGGAGGAGGGGGAAATGTTTTATCCAGGGTGTTGAATGGTTTGCAGGGTAAAAGAAGGTGAAGGGAACCCGTGAGTGGTTCTTGGGTTTAGTTGGGCGGGAAAAAATGGTTTTGGGTAAGTTGGCAGCTTTGGCCCCTCAAGTTATACTTCCCCCAATTTCCAATTTTAGTCCTTGTCTTGTTATTCTTGTAATACAACTTGAGGTTTGGCAATTTTAGTCCCTCAAGTTGTATTTTCTTCACTTGGTTGACTTTTGACTTTGTCTGGGTTGACTTTCTGACTTTGACTGACTTTGGCTTCGATTTGACTTTGTCTTTTCCATTCCGTGCTTGGTTTTGTTTGTTTTTGGCTTTCTTTTTGTCCTTTTCTTGAATATCCGTTTCCTGCACAATACAAATGCAAAACATACAAATACAATGTATTTTTGGTACGTTTTTAGTCATTTAAGCCCGTTTTTAATGGAAAATGGTATGTGTGATTAAGCATATACCATGCATCCTTATTGGTTCAACACGACTATCAGTAGCCCTTTTAACGATGTATGCGGCCTCACCCTTACCACTACTCCATTAGGCAATCTAAAACACCCACTAAAACTGCTTATTTCATTTTTTACTTTAAAATAAGTGTTTCTTTTATAACACGGAAAATGGACAAGCATAAGATCTGCATTTAGTTTCTTGCTACTATGATCCTACACAATAGTGAATAAGAACAAACTACAACACAAACCTGATGCTTTGATCCTACATAATTATTGATCCTACACAATAAGTATAAACGTACCAGTTGGTTTCTTGATTAAGAGAAGAAAGGCTGCTCTTGTGGCCGTTTGGTGCAGGTTTTTTGATTGAGATATCTGCTGTGATATGTGAAACTAGGTCAAAATATAGTGAACGTGCATGATAATGTGGGGATATGATTGTAAATTTACACAAGCCCACGATGTTACAGACCTATTTCCCTTCCTAATCCCCCCAAAAATGGTCAGACGAAATCTCTACCAAAAGCCTATAATTTCCCTCCCTCCCACCTTCCCATCCTTAGCTTTCCATCTTATAAAAAACTCAAGAACACCATTATTTTTTGTTTTCCTTCCCATCCCCTTCCATTCCATAAAAAACACTTGAGAACATAGTGTAAGAGATTTATAACAGAAATAGAAAACCAATTAAATCATAAGGTTAAAGTAATCAGGAGTGATAATGGGACAGAATTGAAAAACAGGGAAATGAATGAATTATGTGGATTAAAAGGGATAAAAAGGGAATTTAGTGTTGCCAGAACTCCACAACAAAATGGAGTTACTGAGAGAAAGAACAGGACTCTGATTGAGGCAGCTAGGACTATGCTAGCAGACTCACTTCTACCTACTGTATTTTAGGATGAAGCAGTTAATACTGCTTATTATGTTCTAAATAGGGTTTTTGTGACTAAGCCTCTTAACAAGACACCTTATGAACTTATAATTGGCAGACCGCCAAGCATAAGTTTCATGAGACCTTTTGGATGTCCTGATACTATTTTAAATACCCTAGACCCTTTAGGCAAATTTGATGGGAAGGCTAAAGAAGAGTTTTTAGTCGAGTACTCTGTAAACAACAAAGCTTTGAGGGTATTTAATTCTCAATCTAGAAAAGTGTGTGTACACAGAAAAATGTGTGTGTGTATCCTAAGGAAAATGTAGACGTCTAGTTTGTGTAAACTTTCTTGAAAATAAAAGTTGAAGAGAATCTGCATGTAAACTTTATTGAAAATAAACAAAATGTTGCAGGACAAGGACCTAACTGTCTTTTTGATATTGATTCCTTAACAAATTCTATAAATTATCAACCAGTTACTGCAAGGAATCAAACTAACAAAAATGCAGGTCCACAAGAAGCTAATGGTAATACAGGTTTGAAGGAAAGTGTTGATGCTGGACAATCTAAAGAAAAGAATGTGTCTACTTAACAACATATTGTGTTTCCATTATGGTCTTCTATCTCTTCAAGATACAAGAGCTCAAATGAAAAGTATAAAAATGATACAGCTGATGATGCTGCTGGTGAAACTCCTGCACAAAAAACTAGCAAGTGAGACTGAACAAGCCTTGAAGAATGTTCTTGATAAGATGATGGATCAAGAGAAGGAGGCTACAGAGCAATCAAATGCTGTTAGAAAAGAGTTTGAAGCATAGTGTAATAGGGAGCTTCTTCAAGGGAAGGCTATTAGAGCCAACAACACTAACAGTTTTAATATTGTTAGCACACCAGTTAATGCTGCTAGTACACCAAGAACTTTTAATGATGTTGGACCATCATTTGTGCCTCTTGGTGGATCCTTTCCTCTTAATGTCAATGATCTTCCAGATGATCCTCTCATGCCTGATTTGGAGGGTACTACTGAAGTTCAACATACTGGCATTTTTGGCAGTGCTTATAGTGATGATGATTTAGACACTTGCAATTCTCTTTATGCTGATCAAGTTGTAGGTGCAGAGGCTGATTTCAACAACATGGACCCTTCCACTATTGTCAGTCCTATTCCCACAATTAGAGTACACTCTATTCATCCTAAAGATCAAATAACTGTAGATCCAAGGTCAGCAGTACAAACAAGGGGCATGACAAAGAAGAGTTATGGAGAATATGCTATGATTAGCTATGTCCAAAAGCAGAGAAGGTCAAATCACAAAGATTTCCAAAACTGCTTATTTGCTTGTTTCCTCTCTCAGCAGGAACCCATAAAGATAGCTCAAGCCCTTGATGATGAAAGCTGGGTTAAAGCAATGCAAGAAGAGCTGCTTCAGTTCAAGATTCAGAAGGTTTGGACCCTAGTTGACTTACCTTATGGCAAGAAAGCTATTGGCACAAAGTGGGTGTATAGAAATAAGAAAGATGAAAGGGGGATAGTAGTTAGAAATAAAGCTAGGCTGGTTGCACAAGGATACAAACAAGAAGAGGGTATAGATTATGATGAGGTTTTTGCTCCTGTTGCTAGGATTGAAGCAATCAGGTTATTTTTAGCCTATGCATCATTTATGAATTTTCTTGTGTACCAGATGGATGTTAAAAGTGCCTTTCTCTATGGTACTATTGAAGAGGAGGAATATGTTAGCCAACCTCCAGGTTTTGTGGATCCAAAATTTCTAGAAAAATTTTACAAGTTGGAGAAAGCCTTATATGGACTACATCAAGCTCCTAGAGCTTGGTATGAGACTCTTTCTACCTATCTGTTGGATAATGGACTCTACAGAGGACAAACGGACAAGACTTTGTTCATAAAGAGAGTCAAGGGTGATATTCTACTGGTACAAGTATATGTAGATGACATCATCTTTGGTTCTACTAGAAAGTCTTTGTGTACAGATTTTGAGCAAATTATGCACAAAAGGTTCCAAATGAGTTCTATGGGGGAACTCACTTTCTTCTTGGGTTTACAAGTCAAGCAGAAAGATGATGGGATCTTCATTAGTCAGGACAAGTATGTTGGTGAAATCTTGAAGAAATTTAGCTTTTCTAGTATAAGGACAGCCAGTACTCCTATGGAAACCAACAAGGCTTTAGCAAAAGATGAAGAAGGTGAGGATGTTGATGTCCATTTATACAGGTCAATGATTGGGTCATTGATGTATCTTACATCCTCAAGACCAGATATTATGTTCTCTGTTTGTGCTTGCTCAAGATTTCAAGTTCAACCAAAAGTTTCCCATATGTTTGCAGTAAAAAGAATCTTTAGATACCTAAAAAGTCGACCCAAATTGAGCCTTTGGTATCCTAAGGACTCTCCTTTTATATTAAAAGCTTTCTCAGACAGTGATTATGCAGGTGCCAGCTTGGACAGGAAATCCACAACAGGAGGTTGTCAATTTCTTGGTTCAAGGTTAATCTCTTGGCAGTGTAAAAAGCAGACTGTGGTGGCTAACTCAACTACTAAAGCTGAGTATATTGCTGCTTCTCAATGTTGTGGTCAAGTGCTTTGGATCCAAAATCAGTTGTTAGATTATGGATATAATTTTATGCAGACAAAGATTCATGTTGACAATGAGAGTGCTATTTGTGTTGTCAAGAATCCTGTCTATCATTCTAAAACAAAGCATATTGAGATTAGGAATCATTTCATTAGAGACTCCTATGAGAAGAGATTGATAGAGATGGTCAAGATACACACTGATAATAATGTAGCTGATTTACTCACTAAAGCTTTTGATGTGAGTAGATTTAATTTTCTGGTGGCAAGCATTTGTATGCTTAATCTATAGCTGCATGGTCTCAGGGGAGGTTAATGGTGTATAAGTGCAGTGGATTATACACAAGTGCTATTTGGATTGAAGTTGGAAGGTAAATATGATGATTAATTACTTAGTACTGCTGGGCTTAGCTTTCACTACTTGAAGAAACTTTGTACCGCTGGTACAAAAAGTTTATACTGCTAGGCTTAGTTAGTGCTGCTCAAAAGTGTTTAAAGATGATTTTGATGGATATATTGGGTTCATGATGCTCTTTGGACTAGTTTTAAGAGTTAAACATGGTGAGAAGTTAGTTAGTACTGCCAGGCTTACTTTATGCTGCTGGGCCAACAGTTAGTACTGTCGGGCATAAAGTTAGTGCTGCCAGGCAAACTTAGTACTGCTGGGTTACCGTTAGAGAAATAACCGCTAGGGGTCTATTGTGTAATTATAACGATTTCTTCTTCAAGAGGTTTCCTAAACTCTATAAAAATCGTTCTCAATCACACTTTAACCTCACCTAATTTCTCTCATACTCTCTAAATTCACAAACCCTAATCGATTTTTCTCACCGACCAACTGAATTCATCAACTATGGCTGATCTTGCATTCGTTCAACAACATAACATGGTTGCTTATTTGGAAAAGAATGATGGGAATGCAGATTTTCATCAGATATTGGACTTCTTGACTTCCATTACTGTTGGTGCTTAACTCAAGCAACTGAGCGTGAACGTTACAGCATAACACCCCTGACTCCCAGAATCCACACACCCTCTATTTCCACAAACAATTTTTCATGAAAACCAACTGAAGCTCACATGTGCAATACTACTCACATCTCCAACTATTTCAAAGATAAAAGGAAAGACTAAACCGTAGGATGATAGCTAATATAGGACATAATTTACCTCAGACTAGTTGTACCTCAAGACCCTTTAAGCTAGATGAGGCGGTCCATAAGGAGGGGACGTGATATTGTGGAATAGGGCTCTACTATGCTGCTAGCTTAGATGCATAGCATCAAAGGACAGTGATAATAATTAGGACCCAGACACGACACACTGCTAATGTTGACATTCTCCGGGGTTTGGCTATATGGTGGCAGTCACGGGCGCCAGACCACCATGAGGGGGTGCTTTCTGTCAGATAGGTCTGAGAGAGTGCTTGAAAAGCCTAATGAACCACCTCTCTTAGAAGGTCACACATCTAGAAGTGGGGAGGGCGGGATGGAACATCAATTTGAATTGACAGCTAATGTACCAATCACACCTCATGATTCACCTCTCCCAAGAGGTTATACACCTGGAAGTGATGAGGGTAGACTGAAAACTATAGAATGTTGACTATGTGTACAAAATTGTCAAAACAGGTGCTTGACTTGGAGAAAAATAAGGATGCTCAAGCTGTGGAGATTCTCATACTAAAGAAAAGAGTAAATAGATTAGAAAGACAAAGGAAGTCAAGTACCTCACAACCAAGAAGGAGGAAATACAGACAGGTTGAGTCTTCACATGATGATTTGAATGAAGAGGATGCATCCAAAATTGGGGTGGAAGCAGTGATAAGACGAGCCATGTTATGCAATTGCTGAAATGGAAATTGCATGCAAATTGTGGAGTTTCATCTCTATTTTATGGATGGTAGTATTGCTGGAGATAAGTATGTAGTAGAGAAAAAGTACCATCGGATCAAGGCAATTCATTGGAGAGATGATGAACTTGCAGTTAGAAGCTGAAGGAAGAAAGTTACTATGGCATTTTAAGCTTATCAAGTCATCAAATCAATGCTGAAGTGTTGTAAAATGTTTGGATACATCCTCATAATGAGCATGATGCTAAAACTGAAGAAACTTGATGATTGACAAGTACATATCAGTTTAGCGGGAGGATTGTTGGGAATTTGAGTTAATAATGCCGAGAACTTCTTTACTACTGCTGTTCAAGATTGATATGTGCTAAAGCACTTAAGATATTTAGACTAAGTAGTTAGTACTGCTAGTTATATTAGTTGGTACTGCCAGTACAAATGTTAGTATTGTCAGTATAGTTAGTACTGTTAGTTAATAGTTAGTGCTATTAGTATTATATAGTTAGTACTGCTAAAATGATATGCAAAAGATAATTATTTGAGAATAGATATTACATATATATTCTTATAGCGTTTTTGTAAGCCCATTAGGGTTTTGCCTTGGATGTATTGAAAGGACCTACGGCATACGTTAGAATTAGAATTCCATAGTTAGTTATTCTTGCTAAAACCTTAGCGAGGTGAAAGACTTGGACATTTTGCGCAATTAGTATATTCAAGTTATATTCATTGTTTCTTTCTTAGTATTGCAAGTTTGATTCCGAATAACTTGTAAAGTATTTATAATCATTATTTCTCTTATAGTTAGTTTGGATTTATCCAGGATAACTAAGCTTTAACAAGCGAAGGAAGATCTGTTTATTGGGACTTCACACAAGTCTGGAACGTCACGAGGAGCAAATTGAGGAAATTTTGAATCACCTAGATGAACTCTCTCTCGGTCGCATTGAGTACTTTACCATCGCAGACAAATACTAGTGAAGGCGTATTAGAAAAGGTATTCCGGCGTAATCCATACACAAGATCTACTTTGACAATCTGGAAGCCTGACTCTGAGAGTCTCGTACTCAAAATGCTAACTTCAAAGAAAGCAAATGGGAATAACAACAGATTGATCTGGCTTCGCTCAGGATTGCAATATGAAACAAATCATTGAAGATATTAGTTTGGTCACCAAGCAGATAGGAAAAGTCTTCTGGATTGCTATCTATGACACACCAAGAACAGCAGGATGGACATAAGGACTACTAGATTAGATACCTAGTTATAGCTTTTGATAGAACTAGCCACGGGATGTGTGGTTAAATAACAACACTTTTCAATTTTGATTATGTACAGTTTAAAAGGCAAGTTGTTCATGATATAATACAATGGTGATCCCATTATACCTTGTTGTTTCATATTACCCAATTTATATTATTCATCCTATATCTAAACCTAGAGATAACGATACACGAGAAATTTTAATAATATACATCATTATCTCCGTCTTCGTCAATTATGAATCATCCGTGACCCTTAGAAAATAAACTAATAAGTTAGATGCTTGTTAGAATTCATATCAAATAAGTATTTATGATTTCAATATCATTATTGTTAAAAATGCTTAAAGTTTAAAAATAAGCATTGCATTCTTAAGACTTGTGATATCATTCTTATTACGTGTTATATTATGTTGATAGAATGCCTCCCAAAAGGACATCAACATCTGAAGCACCAGCCATGACTCAAGCTGCCATCAGGAAACTAGTTACTGACAGTGTTACCGTAGCTCTGGAAGCACAAGCTGCAACAATGGTAAATGCTGGCAATACCAATTAGGACACCGGAGAAAGGAGAGTCATGTAGCAAGGAAAGTGTAGATACAAAGAGTTCTGAGCTGCCAACTATACTTTAAAGGTTCAGAAGGACGTGTTGGACTATCCGCTGGTTGAGCGAATGACTCATTGTTTTCACGTAAGCAACTGTATCGAAGATGCAGGTGAAGTTTGTACTGGTACTTTAAACTGGAAAGAAGCTCTATCAATGGTGGAATTCTTTTGCTAAACTATCTCGGGATAGAAAAAGCTTACAAGATTACCTGGGTTGAATTCAAGAAGCTTTTGATAAAGAAATATTGTCCCCGAACCTAGAGGTCCAAAAGATGGAAGACGCATTTTACCATTGATATGAAGGGGAATGATTCAAAGACTTTGTGAGAAGATTCCAAGAATTGGAAACCTTGTGTCCCACTATGGTGCCAGATTCTAAGAAAATGATGGAAGTTTTCATCGGGGGATTGCCTCAAAGTATTGAAGGGAATGTTTCCGCCTCTAACCTTAAACTCTGAGGAAGCCATTAACACTAAGCTAGAGTACTAATGGATCAGGTAACAAAGCACACTTCGGTGCAAGTATCAAGTGATCACAAACGAAAGTTTGACGACAGAAGAACTTTCAACAACAACAACTATCATAACACCAACACTAACAACAGCTACAATAATCACCAACCATAACAGAATAGAAGACAGGAAACCTTCAGGGCTTATGCTGCCCCCCCCAACACACAAAATACACCTTTTAACCCTTCCCCATAAAACTCCACAATCAACATCAACCCAATTCCCAATCCCATACCTTTAACAACAATCAAACCCTTATTTTCCCAAATCAACTACCATCAAACACAAATTTCCCCCCACATTACTACCAATCACCTTATCCTTAACAATACAATCACATTATCTAACTTTTCAATAATCACCCACAAATCCTCCATCCCCCCCCACCCATCCCATTTCCTATCCCAATAAGCTATTTACTTCCATCACCCCAATACTCTCAATTACTACCCCCTTTAATAACCAACAACACACAAACATCAATCTAAAACAATAAAATTTTCCAAAACCAATCAACTATAACACACACAATCTTTTTTCACACATCACCCACAACACCCCTACCACACTCACCAAAACCGCAAACACTTCCCACACCCCCCATTTCATACTCCCCACACTACCTCCCCCCTCCCCTAACACCTTTAATACCATCCCAATAACCCCCAAAAGTCTGTAACCACTCTCCTAAACAAGTCCCTATGACAAGACCACCACTATCCACTCTACCACTACTAATCTAAAATGACTGTCCTAGTCCATCTCTATACTATTCAAGATATACACCACACCCATCAACTACCACCCATCTATACCACTCTACCTTCAACCTCACCCTCCTATGTCACACTCCTAGACCATCCAACCCTCCATCCCACCCCACTCACTCTCACAACCCCGTTCCTCCCTCACTCTCTCTCTCCCGCTTCTCACACTCCCTCTCACCCCCCCCACCTACCCCCCCCCCCCCCCCCCCACCCCCCCCCCCCCCACCCCCACCAAACACCCCCCCTCACCCACCTATCCACACCCCCACAACTATACATAGACACATGTAACAGCAAAACTACATAATCTACCATGACCCCCTACCATTCCTCCTACTCTTCATCCACACCAACATACACTCCCAAACTCTCTCCTCCCGCCTCCAAGTAACTGTGTCTTCCAACACACCATGTCCCTCATCCCAAAAAACATCACTCCCAATCATCTCCCCTAATTCACCACCCAAGTCCCCCCTACTTCACTACAACATCCTACTATACTCACACACTACACACCTACCTCCCTCGTCCCCACTCGCTACCGCCCCTCCCTACATTCTCCCACACAATGTCACCTATCCAACAAAACGTTATAACGTCCTCCCCCCCCACCCAGACCACCACAACATCCCCTCCCCCCCTACCCCAAACACCCCCCCCTCTCTTAAATGCCACTAACCCTCGTACCCCTCCACATCATCACACCCTCAACACCCTCGTCCTCATATACATCCCGCACCCCTCCTGTACTATCCATCACTCCAGTATATCCAGACACTACAACAGAACGTCCGTAGTTCTGTACACATCACATCATACAATTAAAGGCACCACCCCAACCCTCAACCGATACCTCTATCCCAATATCCCCCTCCCTCACCAATCCTATGTACATCAATCAACCATTACTGACTCCCAATCATGCTCCTACTCATCGACTACCACTACGTCATCATAACTATCACTCTCCACACTCAATAACCCTATACACTTAATTGACTATACTCAAGCACACAAGCTGTCCTCCTCCCCACACACTACATATCACTCTTGCCCGAAATGTCTTTGTCACAATCCACCTGTCCGTCAAACATCTTTACCCATACAACCATTGTCACACAAAAACCCACTACTGACATACCTCACGTACATGCCTGTACAGACTCACCCAAATGTGCATAAAGATTACTATACATAGAGAAAATCACACACAGTTCACTACACCACATCACCACATTCCCCCGTTGCCTCAATGTGCCACATTGACTCCCTATATCAGTCACCACATCATAACCTAATCACCTCCACCCCCTCCCAACACACTATCCATCCCTACATAATCAGTGACACTATAACAATGCAATATATATAATACCACACCCACCAATTCTCACACATAGACCACCTCACTCCTACTATCAACTCCCCTACCTAAGAACACATGTAAACACCAAACATTACACTAATCACCCCCACTCTTGCACTCACCTCTCCCTCCCCCAACTAGTATACTACCCCTCCTCTCGTCTCACCAAACAAAGTATAACTCTCCCCTCACTTAAGAGCATCTCTAAACCATCATTGACCTCACTGACAATCCGTGCTCACGAAGTATCCACTGACCCTATTCCTAAAATTACACCTCTCTCTATGCACCCCATGTGTATGTGATAATCACAAAAACCCCCAAACACCCCACAAGAAAATTTGTCTCCATCCCCCCCTCACCTTCCCAATGACCAAGAGAGAGAACCAACCACCCCTCTCCTCTAACATCCAAACCCCTCTAAAACCTCCCCAACCACAAACACCCCCACAAAAACACCTCTACCACAGCCAATCCTCCCTAACAAAAAAGATACTACACACTATCCCCAACACATATACACAACTCTCTGTGACAAAATCCAACGTCCACACCCTCTCTCTCTATGTGTCGCCACTACTTTCCCTCTCTCCTGTCTATAGTCCACCCCCCCCCTTATAACACACCGAATCCCTCCACTCCTCTACAGCACTCCGTCCTAATCCGAACCATCCCTAATACTACACTCTACCTCACCACCCCCATACCTCCAATCCTCCCTCTACTCACCACAGTACAATACGTCCACCCATAACCACTCTAGATAATGTTCATTATTCCTCTGTCTACTACCTCACCTCCACACGAAGAAACTCACTGTCGAATGTAACCCCCGCTAACCTGTGGTCGTGTGCACCATTCACATCCAACACTACAGTCAATCTCCACACCCCCCATCATAGACCATCTCTGTCAGTTCCAGCCGTCACCCTTCGCCTGTATACACTTTAGAGACATACTATCTAAAGTCCCTCTCACCCGATCCGCCAGAACCTCATCATCTCTCACCCTCCTCTATATCCAGTCAAACATCCCCCCAAAACCACAACACACTAACATCCCCCTCTGTACTCTCTCACCACACATCTCATCTTCACTCTCATTTCCCCGAAAATACTACATACAGAAACTGTAAGTCAGTTAAATCACCTAACTGTAAACCATCATACAACGTAATGTCCACTGCTTAAGTATCGTGCACCTACTTTTATAACTGTTACACTCACATCACCTCTACTGTCCTCTCTACCTTCTAACAACTATCAACACCCTATACCACACCTGCCCACCAAAACTGCCACCTCACCACACACCTCCCAAACACAACACATCACACCCCCCCCTCACAAAACTGAAATCTACTATTTCTACACCTTACCATCCTAATACCCCATCTAATCCTCCTCATAACGTCCACACAAGTCACACTATCCTGAACCATAGTCACATCTATAATACTCATTTCTAAGTCTAACAGCTCTATGACCAATCCGTCCAATAACTCTTCAATCATCCCACCGCACACCCCACAGCTGCGCAATAAGTCCAATACTAACGTACTCCTCATACATCCTAACTGTCACTACGCAACTCTATCAACTCTCACCCCGTCATCCCTCTAAACAATATAGTCCCTCTCTCAAACTCTGCAACAATCTCCTAAACATCCAACCTCCACAACACATACACCTCCTCTCATCAATACTCCATAAACACACAAATGTCTCTATACAGTCCCTGTATCTCATATCTAATACACAAAACTCACCAAGTGATGTCATACGTCAATCCCCAACTGCGTAGTCACTGTCTGATCACAACTTAATATAGTACGCCCAGTACAAATGAAGAACATGACCTCTTGTATCTTCCTCCCCTACTATACAATCAACCATAATCATGTACGTGACTATACATCTCCTCTGCTCAAACTTCTCCAACACCCCGAAGACACCCCCCATATCACACAAGTTAGCCCAATCTTCTACTGTAGCTCTCTCCCATACACACAAACCCACACACATAGTCTCCACTACTATCCCACGCCACACCCTTATGTGACAACCACAAACTCACCACAGTAACACTAATAACTTTCATATAGAGACCCATAGATATATAGAATTAGATAGACAATAGATAGATAAATACAACCTCATCTACTCTATAAAAATAGTATAGAAGATATATAGATAGAGAGTGTAGTATAATATATAAAAAAAAAAAGAGAGAGATATATAATAAACTTTACCTCCCAACCCCCGATACATATAGAAGATCTAATCCAAGTGATACCAGATATAGAATCAACATATTACATCCCTCCCCACCCACCCTACCTACCCAAGAATAGATAGAATATATAGATAGAGATAAGACCATATAAGTATATAGAGATACCCACACACACACTCATAATCTTATAATCAAGAGATACACACTACTACCTCATATATAGATACTCACATATCCATATATATAGATAAAGATATATATAGATAGACCATATATAACTTAGATCTCGCAACACATATAGAGATAGAGAGTGTTACATCTCCCTCCTTCATCACACATGCACCAGATCGACACGCATACAACTGTAGTCAAATAGTATCCACACCTCATGTCTCCTGCAAACATCTCATCCATACCAAACATATTAAATTGTCACCACTCATCGAAATTACATACAAAATATCACTAACCACCCCCCCACTCCCATCCCCTCATGTCCGCCAATACACTCATAAAACTAGTCATCACCACTCCATCACAACCATCCAACAACAATCCCATTAACAACCACCACTCAACGTGCAGTCAACATAATGAGTAGTACTAGATGAGTACCTACACACAGCCACATCATAGTACAAAAACAATCTCCACCCCCCCCCCCCACCCTCGATGAACAAAATCAAGTCATGTCACCCTACTCCACCCGTCGCCCCTATGTCCACCTCTCAACACTAGACAGTGCCCCTATATCAACCCCCTACTCTCTGTCTCTCAACAATGTACACTTTCACAGCTCTCTTACATAACCCACACAATCCCACCTCAACACCTCAAATAATGTCATCAAATCTGTGACACTACCATACTTGTCCCCCTCACTACAATTACTCCTCTCATCACCCTACAGTGTGACATATACATCCTATCACCCTTCCACCTCAGAGAGATAGAGTAATCTAGATTCTCCCAACAGCACTCTCATACATCCAACCCATTAAACAACCCCTCTCTCCAACACTACAAATATATACACCCACACTGTGACTCAACATCTGCACATAACCTACACATCACTGATATACTTACATCACAAATCGCTCCACAAACTCCCACTCCGTCTAAGATCTATAAAGAAACAACCTATCCATATCCTCAAATTCGAAATATGTATCCCTGACTGTGTTCCACTCACCTACACCTCACCTCCTCCATCATCAAACATAACTCATGCTCACAGCACTTTGTACTGTGTTCCTCCCTATAAATTTATCAATGTGATACAGAGTTGTACCCACAATCTCTGTAGTCCGTGTCTCGATCTCCCACAAATCCCAGATCACTCTTACTATCCTCAACAAAAAGACTGAAAACACATCCATTACTCCCTCCTCGCTGCCTATTCTACTCATCAATAATACCACCTATCAACAAAAACCCCCCCACACAACACCCCAATTCTTCAACCTAATATCATCATCTTATATATTATCTACCCCTTATCTCCTATTTCTTGACTTAAACAATCCCCCCCCCCCCCCCCCCCCAAATCTCCCCACACCAACATGCCCCCCTCCCTCATCATTACAACTGTCTGGTCCACTTCCACAATATGTGTACTTGTCAGTTGTCACCTCCTTATCTCATCATAAATACCTAACCTGCTAAGTCATCCTCACACTCTAGACTAAACTCTATTCCCAATTTACTCCCCGCTGTGTCCTCTCTCACTGTCAACCACACACCTAAAGAGATAGATATATAAATAAATAGAAATCCCCACCTCTCCACGCTCTCCCTCTCGCTCTCACAATCAATAAAATATATGAGAGAACCTAAACTTACACTCGCAACAGTTAAATTTCAAAACCAGACCACACCCCTAAAACAATAAACAAGAAGATAGAGAGACTGATAATTAGAAATAGAGACAACAGAGAAACTTTAGAACCCCTCATAAAACCAATGTAGAGAGAATAATAGAGAAACAGACACAAGAGAGAATATTGAAATCCCCTCCCCCACCCTCCTCCCGCGCGCGCAATAGATAGACATCATAAGAGACTTAAAACTTAACCAATAAAACTCTAAATATCAAGAGAGACTCGTTACCCTCCCTAATTGACCTAACCCCTATGGACCCTATGTCACCTCTACTCGCCCCGACGCCCCCCGAGTACTATTTCCAGTCACCTAAGTCTCCTCACACATGACTTTTCCCATGTGACCTCATGCTATATCATCTGTCTGCAGACACAGTCGAACTTATCCCCTACCATCAGTCTCACCTTTTTACGCCTGATCTCCACAACGAGCGCTAATCCGCATTCCATAAATCTATCCCCCATTACACAATCATCTATGTATCCATATGCGACGTCCACAAGTTCTCACACTGTTCTACGTCGCACATCCTCACTCTCTTCCTCATCCGCGCACACTCTCAAACACACATGAGAGTGTACCTGATAGAGCATATCAGTATAATTCTCCAGACGAGATTGACTCTTCTTCGTGTGTGTATATGTTTCTGACAGACTAGTAGAATTCTGCTCTTTTAGCTCTCTAACATTGAATGATAACCTCAGTTACGCTTAACCACATGTGCTAAGATAGTGAGTGTAGGTACTATAAGTAGATATATGTGTCAAGAAATAGACTGAACATTAGTAAGATTACGAAGTTCTGTATTCGATCCTAGATGTACGTAATGTGTAGCCCTACCCTCTATCTGGCTGCTCCCTTAGTTCCGCAGAGCTTGGATAGATTGCAACCTAGGATCCTGAAGGTTTCGAACTCAAGAAATAAACACTCGTATTAGCGTTCGTTTATCTGTTTGAGATGCTAAGTCTCGTGTGTCGTGATGTGATGCCGCGCTCTATAGCTCGCAATAAAGTGTGCCGGAATCTCTAGTAAAGAAAAGGACTCGCGCGAATGTTGATATCGATATCAGATGGATATTACAGTGCATTATTATTAATAGGATGGATAATTACATTGTTGAAATTACGGGTATAAAATAGTCACCTCCCTTAAATAAATCTCGTCCTTAGATTAGTTAGTATGATAGAGTGATGTTTGTGAAAACAGGATGTTAGATACTTTGACGACAATTTGATTCTTCGCGTTCCTACGGTAAAGTTAGATCTCCTATCAGATGCATCGATCATGTTGGACTGCCACGCTCCGGATTTTCGCAATATCTACAGGTTGCAGCATTACCTCAGTTGATCGCATATATACCTACCTCTTTCTTAGAGTTCCATCTTATACGCTGATATAGAGATATACCTCGCAGAAAGGCTATAGATAAACAATCTAAACCCCACTTCACACATTAACCACCCCCCTCCCCCCTCATATAAAACCACCCCAAACTCACCCCCCCCCCACCACCAAGACGACCCCCCCACACCCCCACCCCCCCACCCCCCTACCCCGCTCCCCCCCCCCCCCCCCTACCCCGCACCTCCCCAAATGGAATATATCAACATTTATATAGCGAAAGATCTAATTCGTGCCTAGTATTCTACATTGTTTTCAAACATCACTTCTCAGCATCTAACTAAATCTAAGGACTGAGATTTCTTTTAAGGGATGAGGGTTCGTGACTATAAACCCGTAATTTTCAACAATGTAATTATCAATCGATATTTAATATAGATTGCACTGTATATATCAATCTATTATTTACACACATTTTTACAGGGGAATTTTTGCATTATCTCATTATGCAACGTTAATTGCAATCTATAAAGTAATAACGAGAGCCTCAGCTATACCTAACCTATGCCAATTCTATCTTTGTGTATATCATGTAAACATCTAATAGGTCATGTCTATTTAGTAATATCTTTTTTACCAAGTACATTATACATTTAACGTCGTATGTACAATGTTATATCTAAAATAGACTTTTAATGTTAAAATGTTATATCAATACCCCTAATTATTATGTTAATGTATACATATAATATGAACTTTGCAAGCCTTCAAAAAATGAGTACAAGTGTACATGCACTACATATGAAATATTAATTTTCCTCTTTTTTTAAAAAAAAAGTCAATGTAAAACTCCATTGAAGGCTCATTGTTCAAATTCCATAAAGCAAGAATTCAGACTAACTCATTTTCCCTCTAAATTCATTCTAATTTCTTACCACCACTTTAGCACAAGGTACAATACTCAATGCACAACTTCTAAACATTAAACCTAAACCTAAAATCATCTTAAAACCCTAATCTAAAACCCTAAACCTTAATCTAAAACCCTAAAACCCTAATTTCATTTTTAAACCCTAAACCTTAATCCTAAACCCTAATCCTAACATTAAACCTTAATCCTAAACCATAATCTATCCTAAACCTTAACCCTAATTCGAATTCAAACAAAAAACTCAAACTCGAGACCAAAACCAACCTAACACCCTTTTTTCTTTCATTTTTGACCCATTTACACCTAAGCTAGCAACCTAACACCTCAAGCACCTCTATGACTAACCTACTACCACCCCAAAGAAGAAGATGCTAGAACATACTCCCTCACCCTCATACCCTGGCATCACCATCTTAGCTCCAAGTTGTAGCACAACTCGTACCTTCTAACTCCCTCCATGGCTTTCCACCATTCTTCCTATCTCTAGCTTGTAATACTCATCACGTATAGCGGCACTGAATCACCTAAGGTAGCCTTGACACTAATCAAAACCCCAAACTTGGGCACTAAGCCTATTCGAACCTTATATAAGCTGAAACATACACACTCTTTCAAACACACCTCAAATCTTCATCACAAACACAAATGGAGTTCTAAACCAGACCAAGGAGGATTAAGAGAAGCCACAAGATTAGTTTGAAGCCAAGAAGAAAGAAGGAAGAAGCCATTAAAGTCATTTTTAGGCGTACGAACCCAAAAACACCATTTTGACCCCTTTCTAGCTCAAGTAAGCCAAAATCTTGTTAAATAAGCTCATTAATCCTATTGTATAATATTCATAAGACTTAAGATCCTATATGAATTTCTTGTTGAACCAGAATGTACCACCCCAAATTGGGTCGACGGATTAAGGGTCCTGGGGTGTTACTTTCAAGATCTAATAAGCACAAGTTAAATCAAGAACGACACAAAGGTCATTTAAAATGATAACATTGGATTTTAATTGAAAGACCTAATACAAAAGCATATAGTTCAATTGTTCATTGTTGAATATTACAAAAGTTGACAAATCATTTACCAAAATATGATGCACCGAAATCTTTAAGCTTGCATCCAAAATAAACCCAATGAATTCCTGGCATCCTAGCTATTGACCTCCTGAAAAAACTTACTTAAAAATCGTAAACAAAAATGGTTGTTGTGAATTCATATTTTTGATAAAATCATTATTATGCAGGACGCAAGAATTTTAGTGATAATGCAAATCACTGCAGATCTCTCAAAACTAGTTTACATTTACACTAAAGCTCATGACACTGAAGCTAGACGATCTTTCTTGCAATTAAACTAATATATTGTAATTCTGAACGACCGAATAGATGTTTCAACCCAGAAGAAAACATCCCAAATTTCGACATGCTATACCGTGCGTTTTCGGTGATAGCTAGTCTACCCGGAACGGAGGAGGTCGTTTCCCGAATAGATTAAGAACATAAACATTCGCGCTCACATAATGTAATTCCCAACTACATATATGCAAATTGACAGTTCATGATATATGGGTAAACTTGGGTTATCGCTACTTAGGCAACATGTATTCAAATACTTGACGTCATTTTATAAAACAAGCATGTCTTCCACCCCATAATTATTAATTCATTGAAATCGTAATAATGTGGGGATTATGACTCAACCTTCTGAGTTCTGATAATCGAATATCGAGGAATTAATCGCGTCACGTTTAAAATAGAATGCAACCTAAATTATTATAGGTCGTTTAAGTTCCGAGTACTTGAACATAATCTTTTTAGATGCAAATCGTTAATACCGTTCGGGGAGATAATAACTAAAGAGGTCATGACATGACGTTATCGTGGAGACTAGGACACTTTTAAATCGTAAATCCACAACAATTCATCGAAACGCCATCGGAAGAGGCCTCATTTTGAAGTCTCTAGTAATAGTGTACTTTGCTAAACTCTCTTAATATTCTAACATCGCTCAATCACCCAACTAATGGTTTTGGTAAAATTGTGTTTAATAAGTAAAAAGTTTTAATTACTGTTTTAGTAAACTGACGTTTAACGTTCGCGTATTAAACCGATTTCGCGTTTTTATGCCCATCTTTTCGTATTTAGGACCAAGTTATCATAATTTGACTTTTTTCGATATTTTTTGACCCTTGGTGAACAGTAACTTTTACTGTTCACATCAGACGTTGACTTTTATTAACTTGTTTTCGTCTGTCGTAAAACCCGTAAATGTCGATATTCTTATTCGTTATAGCTCGTTTTTATCGATTTCTTCGAGGACCGTTCTGTAATTGGAAGTTCTATTTTTTTTATGAGGTTTACCAAAAATATACTTTCTGTCTTGAATAGTAACTTTTTTATAAAAAATGGTTTTATAAATGTTATTTAATTGTCGTAAACTAGTGAAATTACATACTCGTTTCGTTATTAATTGAAAAAATTACGTTTCTTTTTCTTTTGGGAATATCCAAAAATATGTATAATGTGTTTAAAAAATACTCAACACTTTCTGTTTATTAATTTTTATCAAACAATGTTTTGATATAAATTCATTTAGACTCGTTTATTATGTCTATACTCTGTTTTTAACGTATCTTTTTCGTTATTAATCGTTTTTGACAAGTTTCTTATAGCTTTTTCGGATCGTCGTGAAATGTATTATCTTAATAAAATATTTTATATGTATGTCTTATAACAAAATTTGGGACAGAATGTTTGGTGTTTGTTTGATTAAGTACATTTTCAATCTTTGTTTATTTATTTGCATCTTTTTAACTTTTACCCACTAGTCCTTATATTTTCATATATGTCAAATATATTAAATATACTAAAAGTCAATTGTCCATTCACAAGTCCTCTATATGTCAAGTTTATAAGTCCATCAATATACTTACAAACCATAACTTTAATATTTACCATAAATTACTAGTTTTACATATGACTATTTTTATACCATAACCATTAACATACAAGTCTTTCCATCATGTTATAACTTTATTTTGATGATCATATAACATCAATATAAGTTCATATTTAACCTCAACTTGTCATAAATATTTCTTTAACTTGAAACATGTTATGAAACTATTAAAAACCCTAATTATCCCATAATCATTTTTACACCAAAATAACTTGATACAATATTTTCTCATCCTTTTTAGTGTGATATTAGTAATAACACAACATATATAAAAGTAATCCATGTGATCATTTCAAGTAAAAATCTCATTTTCATGATAAAATCCTAAATGGTGATTTAAGCTAACATAGAATAACCATATGCATAAAAATGAAAGTTATAAGAACAAGAAGGTTTCTAGTAGACCTTATGATGTGTGATGATGATGATAATCAAGTGCTAAACCCTTGTTTAGCCACAAAACCAAAGCTTGCACAAATAAAAACCCTTGTTTTCTCAACAAAACCCTAGTTTCCTTTTTCTTGATAATCACTTGCAAAAGGTTAGCCAATGCTTGGGATCACCTTAGAATATCTTAGGATAGATGTGTATAGGAGTGTATGGGTTGTATAATCCTAAACTTTAAACTATCCTAAACCTTAACCCTAACTCAAATTAAAACCCTAAATCCTAAGCCGAAACCCTAATCTAACCCGTCACCCTTTTTGATTCATTTTTACCCATTTTAAGCAACCAAGCACCTCAAGCAACTCCCTTGCTTCACCATGACATCACCTAGCAGCCACCCTAACACCTTACAAGAACCTCCATCATCACCTTGGTCACCAAGTTTGCAAAATCACCTCCTTATCACCCATTCTTACCCGAAACCACCTCCAACACCACACACCTTGCATTTCTACCTTCCTAGCCCATAATACTCACCATCTAGCCTTCATAAGTCAGCACTCTACAAGCCTTGGCCACCACACCAAGAAAACTTAGGCACCAAGCTCATTTGAGCACTATATATAGCCGAAACTTACACCCTCATTCAAACACACCTCAAATTTCATCATACACATAAATGGAGCTCTAAGTCAAACCAAGAAAGATCAAGTGAAGTACCTAAGCTTAGAATAGAAGCCAAGAATCAAGAAAAAGGAGCCCTTGAAGTCATTACTAGGCGTACGGACCCGAAAACCCCATTTCGACCCATTTTAGCTCAAGTAAGCTCAAAATCTTCTTCAATAAGCTTATAATCTGTATTATAATGTTCATAATACTCTTAATATCATATATAAACTCTTGTTTGAAGCCTTGAATCCTCAAACCCATGTGTTTTTGATAAAAACCCTAAAAACGACCCATTTTGATTTTCTAGCTAACGAATCCTTTTTCTAAACTTTTGTTACGTTAGAACATCTTATTTTTGCTTATTCTAATAAGCTATAACCTGAAAATATCATTTGGAATCTTAAAATAACCCTGCATGGCTTTTTGGACTTAATTTGTAAAAGTTTTCATGCATAGGGGTATATATCGTAACTTTCTAAAATTTAAAACTAAAGGGGCTGAAAATGTTATTATTCCAAAGTCATAACTATGAGGGGTTGTTTTGCCAAATTCTAAAGTTAAAGGTTTAAATTATATATACTTATTATATAAAGGACTAAACTTGTAAAAGTTTATAAACCAAGGGTATATACTATCATTTTTGTATTCTTAAAAATATAAAATATAATATTTTTATACAAATTATAAAAATATATATAAATATTATAAGACTCGATTTTATTAAAACCCGATACATTTGTCGTTATTAATCAACGATCGACGCATTATAAATCAATTACGTTATATATTTAACGTAATTTATCATCGACTAACTTTTGAAGAAACTTATAATCTTATCGTATCACGCTACTAGGGAATTTCATGTAAGGGGTTTTCATTTGAGTATACGTTTTGACGAGTTTGTTGAGTTTACGATTTAAAGTGCCCTAGCTCCTCAAACGATACTGCATGACCTCTGAATTATGATAGCCCGAACAGTGATACAATATTTCCATAAATTAATAAATCAAATATATATGTTAAACTCCGTAAAAGTTTTAAAATATAAACAATCACACTAAGACTTGACATATTACACCAGGTTGTGTGACGAAGCCGTTACTTTCACTTGATATACTTTTGCCATCAATAAGATTTTTCCTGTTAAGGTGAGTTTATAGCCTCGCTTTTAAATCTTCTAATGTTTTCATAAACCCGCGAGGGGGATACATGTAACACCCCCAAAATCACAACAACGCAGCGGAATACCATTTGGGGTGTTACTTCATAGTTCATACGCACAAGTTACAGAAAATGACCTCAAAAGAGACGTTTAATAAAATGTCACATTCGATTTAAATAAATCAAAGTAAATTCAAGTCCCAATAATTTTAATAAGAATTACAATCGTTCAAACATGATTCATTTGTATAATTAAAGAATACAATTATCGAATGTGAAGAAAACCAAGTCCTTAAAGTTTTTATATCCACGCGACTCGAATGCTCCCAATGCTCAGCTAGCAAGATAATAACCTGAGAAAATACATGCAAAAACGTCAACAATAATGTTGGTGAATTCATAGGTTTAAGTAAAAGCAATATTGAAATAGTTCAAGTAATATTTCAGTAAGAAAGTAGCGTTACAATATTTCAAAGTATTATTTCTGAAATCCATGTAGTGATTCAATAAGTCAAGAATTATTTAGTAGTGGACCACAAGGTTCAAGTAATGTAGACAAAAGAGAAACAAATTCACCAAGTCCAAAAAGTAATATATATTATTGCACTAAGCTTATGACCCCGAAACCTTAACAAGTTTGTGCTCCAAATGTATAGGATGCTTGCCCACATCCTAAAAGTACTCCCAATGTTAAATGCACCATGATCAACTTATGACCCCAAAGAAAGGTAGGGATTGTCAGTCCCGATAGATCTACCCATAACATTCGCGCTTACTACAATAGCAATTAACGGTTCATGATAAGTAAGGACTTAATGGCAAGAAGGTAACTTATGCAATAATATTCAGGCATTAATCTGGATAGCATACAATTTGTAAACACTTGTGTCCAAAAGTAAAACAAGTAATGTGTTCAAAACTCACGGTTCCATATATAGGTATTCAATTACCCCAAATCAGGTAGTAAGCAAATCAAGCTTTAGTAAAAATAGTCATGTAATGCTTAAGTAGGAGAAATCAATAAGTTTACATAGTAAAAAGAGCATGTATTCTCATCCCGGAATTAGTTTATGAAATCCATTAAAAGAGAAAAGATGGGGCTATGAACTCACCTTAAGAGTGATGAAGACCAGAAGTAGATGAATCATCGAACGAGTGAGAAGCATCTAAGCACAACCTAAAAGACGTAATGCGGCTTAGAATGATAAAGAAGATCGATACATAAAAGTAAATCAAATGATCACGAGATATGTTTCCGAGATATGCATGGCATTGCATTATAACTTATCCGAAGTATTTTTATCCCCAAATTGTTATACAACCTGCACTTATACCACATTAAGTGTCTACTAAGTCTAGCTTAGCGATTCTTATCTTATTACTATGTGGCCGCACTTTTATTTCTCAAGAAAAGGCGTAAAACTATGTTGCTGAATTTTTAGTCAACTTTACAAGACCATATCTCTTAGCCTATAAAAGATACAAGGATGGGGATTTCACCCCTAGAAAGATACTTAAGTCTAGTTTCCAGAACATTAGGCCTTTTAATCAAACCATTTACCAATCCACAGGAAATGAGTTTTTACTAATCATAACTCAAAACAGAAAGTTCGCTGAATTTCTAACGCTTACGGTTTTGGCCATAAATCCTATTTTATAATAGCAATAAAGTTAAATCCAAAGAGAGATGAAAGATTATGCTGTCTAGTGTTTAATCATGTTTTAAAAACCTAACACTTTAGTACAAAAAACTAGAGTTAAATCCCTTTTTTAAACAGTAGTTTAGAACTGACTAGTTTCCGTAAATCGGTCATATCTCACTCATCCGGAGGAGATATGGCCCTATCCAATTCGACACATGTACCTTAAACTTATTTATACAACCTCATCAAATAATGCAGACCTTCTTAGACCAAAAGTTTTCTGCAATTAACCCATTTATACTGCTGGTTTGCAGCAGTCCCAAGTTTTCCTACCAAACACTAATTTTGACGTATTTTCCAAAGGGTGATAGCTATTAAAGTGAATCTACTTGGAGAAGTTAGATTAAGATGTATAATACTGAGATTAGCTTTCCTATCCTACATTTTAGAGTATTAACCTAGAGTTTAACTCGTTTTCCAAACGATGTTCCAGATTTGACTAGAAATCGTAAAACGACCATAACTCCCTCATCTGGAGGAGTTGATAACCCATCCTATTGAGGGAGTTATGGCCATTTTACGATTGCTAGTCAAATCTGGAACATCGTTTGGAAAACGAGTTTAACTCCAGGTTAATACTCTAAAATGTAGGATAGGAAAGCTAATCTCAGTAGTATACATCTTAATCTAACTTCTCCAAGTGGATTCACTTTAATAGCTATCACGATTTGGAAAATACGTCAAAATTAGTGTTTGGTAGGAAAACTTGGGACTGTTGCAGACCAGCAGTATAAATGGGTTAATTGCTGTAAAACTTTTGGTCTAAGAAGGTCTGCATTATTTGATGGGGTTGTAAAAATAAGTTCAAGGTACATGTGTCGAATTGGATAGGGCAATATCTCCTCCGGATGAGTGAGATATGATCGATTTACCGAAACTACTCAGTTCTGAACCATTGTTTAAAAAAAGGATTTAACTCCGGATTTTTGCACTAAAGTGTTGGGTTTTTAAAACTTGGTTAAGCAATAGACATCATAAGCTTTCATCTCTCTTTGGATTAAACTTGATTGACATTATAGAATAGGATTTATAGCCAAAACTGTAAGCGTTAGAAATTCAACGAACTTTTTGTTTTGAGTTATGATTAGTAAAAGATCATTTCCCGTGGATTGGTAAATGGTTTGATTAAAAGGCCTAATATTCTGGAAACTAGACTTAAGTATCTTTCCAGGGGTGAAATCCCCATCCTTGTATCTTTTATAAGTTAAGAGATATGGTCTTGTAAAGTTGACTAAAAATTCAGCAACATAGTTTTACGCCTTTTCTTGAGAAATAAAAGTGCGACCACATAGTAATAAATTAAGAATCGCTAAGCGAGACTTAGTAGACACTTAATGTGGTATAAGTGCAGGTTGTATACCAATTTGGGGATAAAAATACTTCGGATAAGTTATAATGCAATGCCATGCATATCTCGGAAACATATCTCGTGATCATTTGATTTACTTTTACGTATCGATCTTCTTTATCATTCTAAGCCCATCACGTCTTTTAGGTTGTGTTTAGATGCTTCTCACTTGTCCGATGATTCATCAACTTCTGTTCTTCATCACTCCTAAGGTGAGTTCATAGCCCCACCTTCTCTCTTTTAATGGATTTCATAAACTGATTTCGGGGTGAGAATACATGCTCTTTTTACTAAGTAAACTTATTGATTTCTCCTACTTAAGCATTACATGACTATTTTTACTAAAGCTTGATTTGCTTACTACCTGATTTGGGGTCATTGAATACCTATATATGGAACCGTGAGTTTTGAACACATTACTTTATTTACTTTAGGACACAAGTGTTTACAAATTGTATACTATCCAGATTAATGCCTGAATATTATTGCATAAGTTACCTTCTTGCCATTAAGTCCATACTTATCATGAACCGTTGATTGCTATTGTAGTAAGCGCGAATGTTATGGGTAGATCTATCGGGACTGACAATCCACACCTTTCTTTGGGGTCACAAGTTGATCATGGTGCATTTAACATTAGGATTACTTTTAGGATGTGGGCAAGCATCCTATACATTTGGGGCACAAACTTGTTAAGGTTTCGGGGTCATGAGCTTAGTGCAATAATATATATTACTTTTTGGACTTGGTGAATTTGTTTCTCTTGTTTACATTACTTGAACCTTGTGGTCCACTACTGAATAATTCTTGACTTAATGAATCACTACTTGGATTTCAGAAATAATACTTTAAAATATTGTAACGCTACTTTCTTACTGAAATATTACTTGAACTATTTCAATATTCCTTTTACTTAAACCTATGAATTCACCAACATTATTGTTGACGTTTTTGCATGTATTTTCTCAGGTTATTATCTTGCTAGCTGAGCATTGGGAGCATTCGAGTCGCGTGGATATCAAAACTTTAAGGACTTGGTTTTCTTCACATTCGATAATTATATTCTTTAATTATATAAATGAGTCATGTTTGAACGATTGTAATTCTTATTAAAATTATTGGGACCTGAATTTACTCTGATTTATTTAAATCGAATATGACATTTTATTAAACGTCTCTTTTGAGGTCGTTTTCTGTAACTTGTGTGTATGAACTATGAAGTAGCACCCCAAATGGTATTCTGCTGCGTTGTTGTGATTTTGGGGGTGTTACAATTCATGCTATAAACCATGAATACGAGTATTTTTCCAACTGTATGCTATCCTGATATATTATTACCTAAGAACCTACTTTTGCCATTAAGACTCCACTGTCATTAACCGTTAATTACTCTTTGGAGTGAGCGCGAATGCTGTGAATAGATCTATTTGGGATTGAAACCCCCGTTGATGTACCTATACTTTCTGGTAACCAAACGCACTTCATTTGATTCACTATGCGGGTGTTAGGCAAAGGCACCTGTTGAGGCATCTATTTGTGATTATTGATTAATTCAATGTCTCGGTGTCACGAGCTTAGAGCTTAATAATAATAATTGTACTCATCGCAATTATTACACTTATGGGTGAATAACAACGTAACCCACTGTTTTTGATGACTTGTATTCAAACTATTTACTATAAACCTGTGAATTTCACTCAACCATTGTGTTGATCTTTTTAGCATGTTTATCTCAGGTAATTGAGCAACTTATGACACGGAGTGGCACGAACTTGAAGATGGCTAAACTGTTATTATTCAAACTTTATGTTTTTAGATGCTGGGACCTCTCTTTTGTAAAAACTCTCATGAATAAATGAATGAGAACTAAATTTTACAAAAACGTCTCTTTACGATTCGTTTTCTATGATTATGACTGTTGTACTATGAAATAATACCCCAGATTAGCTTCCGCTACTATATTTGTAAAAATGGGGGTGTTATACGTTTCCCACTCATCATGTCCTTGAGAGCTTGTCCAATTGACCTTAACCCTTCCCGGTGAGCTTCTCGTTGTTGAGTTTGAAGATTTATAGTTTCGAAGAGATAGGTGTTCAAGTCGTGACTTTCATGAGGATGGTTTTGACGGACTCTAGAGACAACATTGGACGGGGAAGAGACGTTTTGAGAAGGTAAGGAAGAGTTGTGTTAGGAATTCAGTTTTTAGTGAAGTGACGACCATTATCGATCTCACGAGCCTTTATAATAGTTAGACAATATTATGTAATAATTAGTAAGCTAACTGGGCCGGCTTATAGAAAGTCCAAGGAAAGCCCGGCCCGACCCATATCTTGTAACTATATAAACCCTCTCCACACATAGAGAGGGTGTTGGTTGAATGCATTTTCTCACAATCTTGTGTGTGTTTTTGAGTGTGTTCTCCCATCCGCTCTTTCTCTAGCTTTCTCTCTCTAAGTTACTAAGTGTGTGTGAAATTAATATCCTTCAATTGGTATCAAGAGCCATGGTTCTATCTTGGTTCCTTTAGTGTTTCGTTGTGGTTGTATTAAGCTTTTTTGGATTCGGCTTATTCGATAGCTTATTAAGGATACGGCTTATATTTTTCATTTTTTTCTTTCTTTGATAAAAAGCTATTTTTTATTTAATAAACAAATTTTCTAGCTTTCACGTGGGGCATTTTCCATTCATAAAATCATTGCATACTACATTAACTTTTGCTATCACGTGGGTTACTTGTTTCTTCTCTAAAAATCTTGTTTTTTTTTATTTTTCAAAACGTGTTACTGTTTCGTTCATGCTTTAAACTTGTTTTCAAACTTTCTTTCTCAAAAAGGGTTGAAGCTTTCTGTCAAATTTTTCGTGGCTTATTAAGTGGTTATACGGCATATTTTACAAGCTTTTCAGCAGCTTATTTGTTGCTTATATTCGTGGGTACTTGTGGTGCAATCTGTTTTTTTCGAGCTTACTTGCACTGCTTGTCTTAGCTTAGTTGTGGTCACGATTTGTGGAACGAAACAATACAAACACGGCGGATACAAACAGAAGAAAAAGGTGCGTAGAAGGTGTTTGATATTTTGCCTAACCGAATTCGCAATTCTTGTGAAGGACACGAACTCGCAACTCCCTTCATTCACCGAATTCGCAATTACTTCATCATACGAATTCGCAGTTCACCTTGTCACACGAACTCGCAATTTACTTCAATATCCGAAATCGCAACTCATTTGTTAACCGAATTCGCAACTCCTCAAGCATACACGAATTAGCAGTTTGTCTAGGACACAAACTGGCAATTTGTTAAGAACCCAAATTCGCAATATCCTACATCACACGAATTGGCAATATCCTTAATCACACGAATTTGCAATCTCCTTCATCACACGAAGTCGCAACATTAAAGTGTGAAACGAATTGGCAACTTACATAGTAAACAATATTCACGATTAAGTCATTTTCGGGTTTTCGGTTTCGAGTGACGTTTAACTACGGGACTTCTAACCTATACCATTGCGATCGTAATCCGTTTTCGATCAACGTGGTATACTCATTTTTCACCGACGATAACCGTATCATTCCACGAGGACAAAAATGCAATCGTGACATATTAAACTTTGAAACTGAAGAAGACGACGTGATGGAGGGAAAACGTGTGCTTTTTATAAACTTATTTTGAATCTTACAAGATTGGTCCCTGGACTTTATAAACAATTAAAAAGGAGAGAAAAATTTCTATTGTTTTTTTAGTAATAAACTATAATTCGAAATTGGCAAAAACAGCCCCTGGATTTCAAGACAATTTGCTATTTGTTCCTTAGTTGTTTATTAACCCTCAAAGTTCAATATATTTTTCACCGTTAGTCCTTAGTTGTTATAAATCAGCCCGTTAGCCCTTCAAAGTGAACCATAATTGCACCGTTCGTCCTTACTTGAGTTTTAATCAACCGTTTCTCATTTAAAATTCAACGTTTGTGCATCGTTCATCGTTTTTAGCTCATCAAACGTTTTCAAAAGCTCAAATACTTCAACAAAAACAGTTCCTATTTCACGGTTTCTTCTTGATTTAGTAAAATCCCATAAAAGATTTCTTTTCACGGTTTAAGTCAAAGAATTGTAAAATCCCGTGAAATCGAATTGATTCAACAAACCACAACAACATCACAAATTTGATTACAATCGTGACATATTAAACTTTGAAACTGAAGAAGAGGACTTGATGGAGGGAAAACGTGTGCTTTTTATAAACTTATTTTGAATCTTACAAGATTGGTCCCTGGACTTTATAAACAACTAAAAAAGAGAGAAAAATTTCTATTGTTTTTTAGTAATAAACTACAATTCGAAATTGGCAAAAACAGCCCTGGATTTCAAGACAATTTGCTATTTGTTCCTTAGTTGTTTATTAACCCTCATATTTTTCACCGTTAGTCCTTAGTTGTTATAAATCAGCCCGTTAGCCCTTCAAAGTGAACCATAATTGCACCGTTCGTCCTTACTTGAGTTTTAATCAACCGTTTCTCATTTAAAATTCAACGTTTGTGCATCGTTCATCGTTTTTAGCTCATCAAACATTTTCAAAAGCTCAAATACTTCAACAAAAACAGTTTGTATTTCACGGTTTCTTCTTGATTTAGTAAAATCCCATAAAAGATTTATTTTCATGGTTTAAGTCATAGAATTGTAAAATCTCGTGAAATCGAATTGATTCAACAAACCACAACAACATCACAAATTTGATTTCACACATCAATTACCACAAAATGTTTAACATGAATGAGAGAGTTTACAATCGGCAATCACAGATTCAAAGTGTTCCTCATCAAGTTTCAATGTTTCATCCACAAGCTTCTTAAGTGATTTATCCTCAACCATTAATGTTTCATCCACAAGCTTCTCTAGTGATTTATCCTCAACCATCAATGATTCATCCTCAATCATATCAAGTGATTCATCCACAATCATCTCAAGTGATTCATCAACAAACATCTCAAGCAGCAACTATTTCTCTACAATCATCAGCAGATCCTATACAAGTTGATTCAATCCTTGTTGCAACATACTTTCTTCCAACTGATGATCCACTTGAATGCTTAACCAAAGCTTTGACATTCATGAGTACCATACTTGCTTCAATTTACCCATCATCCAACAATCAACTAGAGACTTCGTCAAATCCAATGCACCAAGTTGCTATGCCAGAACGACAAACTCTGAGTTATGTGGGTAATTTTTCAACGGGTAATGATCATATAGCAAGGCCGTATACTCAATCAAAGAAGATACAATGTCTCAAGCAACATATGTTGTTAGCACAACTTCAGGAAGCAAGGATTCAGTTGAGCAAAGATTAACTTGCAATTTTGGCAGATACAGGAGAAAGAATTGATTTTGGCCCATGTGCTTTCACAGTGACAACTAATGCACTCTTCCAAGCAGATGGAGTTGAGGTATATGATTCAGATTGTGATGACGTACCTAATGCACAACCAAGTTTCATGGCCAATGTCTCAAGTTATGGTTCAGATGCTCTCGCTGAGGTACACAATCCAGATAATATGGATAACAATATGATTAATCAAGCTGTGCAGGCAATGCCGTCTTCTGAACAGTCGAATGTTGTGAACCATTCAGATCCTAAAATAACTAGTGATAGCAATATCATTCCTTATTCTCAGTATGTGATTGAATCACAACAAGCAGCTGTTCAGAATCCTAACTCTTCTGCACAACAAGATGCACTGATATTATCTGTGATTGAACAACTGAAAACCTAAGTAGTTAATTGTACCAAGATAAATATGAACAATAAAAGTGTCAATGATACTTTAACTGCTGAGCTTGAAAGATATAAGGAACAAGTTAAAGTTTTGAAAAAAGGACAAAATGTTGAATTAAAGAGTAAAGATAATGTTTCAGATTCATGTGAACAGTCTGTAGAGATTGATCGTCTTAAACAAACTCTTTCAGAACATTTAAAAGAAAAGGAATCTTTAATGCAAACAGTTACTCTTCTGAAAAATGATTTTAATAAAGAAGAATCTAGAAACATTGATAGAGAGATTGATTTAGAAAAGAAGATCAAACAGCTAGATAATATTGTTTTTAAAAGAGATCAATATGCACAAACCGTTCACATGTTGACGAAACCTCAGTTTTTCTATGATCATACCACTAAACAAGCTCTTGGTTTTCAAAACCCTTTCTATCTGAAGAAAGCTCAACAGTTAGAACCAAAGCTTTATGATGGTAATGTCATTAAAAATGCTAGTGCTTTTGTGATTCCTAACTCCGAAGAGACACTAATGCTTGCTGAAGAGAGTCGTTTAAAAATGCTTTTGAAACAACAAGATCCTATGATGTTAGAAAAGAAAGTTAAAACCACACCAGTCGATTATGCTGTTCTCAATCAACTTTCTCAAGATGTTGAAACACGATTTGTTTCACAAACTGAATTATCTGCTGAACAAGCCTTTTGGTCTCAGAATTCTATGAATTCTCTAGAACCCATTCTTTCTAATAGACCCACCAAAGTAGAGGTTCCAAAAGAACTTCCTAAAGTCAGCATGGTTAATATGAGTTTGAAGAAACTTAAACACCATCTTGCTAGTTTTGACGTGGTTGTCAAAGAAAGAACTACGCCCATAGCTATCACTGAGGGCTCATGGGGGTTCGAACATACAAAAGCTTGTTTTAGGGATGAAATAATTCCATTTGTAAAAGCTCTGAATGACTTATTTAATACATTCGATCAATATTTGATTGATGAACTTTCTGAAGTCCAAAATGTCTTTCATCAAATGAAACAGGCTGTGGAACAACATCGTTTAGAGTCAAAAACATTTGAAGTTAAAATGAATCAAGTTTTGAACAAAAATGAGCGACTTTTGGAACAAGTAAAAAGCAAAGATATTGTGAACATAATTGTGAATTCTTCTGTGGATAATACTTATGTGAATGTGCATGAATGTGAAAAGTGTCTCAAACTTGAGACTGAGCTTCTCAACAAAAAGGATTTCATTGAAAAAGAGACTTACGATAAACTGTTCAGAAGTTTTACCACTCTTGAAAAACATTGCATCTCTTTAGAAGTTGATACTCAACTTAATCAAGAAATTTTTCAAAAGGACAATTCTATTTCAAATCAAAGTGCTCTAAGTTTTGATCAATATTTTGAATTAAACGAATTGAAAGTTCAGTCGCAAGAGAAAGACACGGTCATAAAAGAGTTGAAAGAGAGAATTAAATCTCTAAGTGGAAATATGAATGAGGATAAGGTCAAGAAGGACATAGAAGAGATTGAAACGATAAATATTGAGTTGGATCATAGGGTGTCAAAGCTTATTGCTAAGAATGAGCATTTGAAACAGACCTATAAACAACTTTATGACTCGATTAAATCAACACGTGTTCAATCAAAAGAACAATGTAATGCTTTAGTTAATCGGGCCAATTAAAAGTCTGTGGAAATCTCTGATTTAAATGCAAGTCTTCAGGAAAAAGTTTTGGTCATTACAGCTCTCAAAAATGAATTAAGGACACTTAAAGGAAAAAGTGTTATTGCTTGTCGTGAATATGTGAATAAGCCAAAAGTGATTACCCGCATAGTGCATAAGGTAGACTTGGAACCACTCTCCCCAGCACTTAAGAACAATAGGGAAGCACATGTAGACAACATTAGGATCACTAAAGAAAATGCTGACACTCTTCGTGATTTAGTTGAACAAGCTAGAACCTAAAATCCTTTAGATAATGCGTTAGCTTATGCTTGTATGTACACGAAACAGATTCAGGAGTTGTTAGTATATGTTAGTGATACATGTCCTAGTTCCACATTAAAGAGTGATAAGTTGGTTGCCATTACACCAATGAACAAAGCTAGAAAAGTCACTTTTGCAAAGACTAGTATAACATCAGACAATAACACACAAATGCAAGTAGAATTTCACGAGACTCAGACCACTAGCAAACCTTTAGTGCCTTCTACAAATGAAAAATGTTCTACTAATGCTAGCAGATCAAAACCTCGCAGTGAAACAAAGAACAATAAGATCATGCAACCATTAAGTAGCAACCGGAAATATCAAAAAGTAGAAGCCCACACTAGGAAAGCTAAGCATAGTCTGACTAAAGAAAATAGTAAGTCTAAAT